>VYZW01061033.1:0-14948 GCA_013401315.1 Balaeniceps rex
AGAAAAGTAACTCTAACTCAGCTGAAACCAGGACAAAGAAGAAACACAAAAATTTTGGAGAAAAAGTAAAAAAAACCCAAACCAGTGAACAATGAAAGCAAGTAGCTCCCCAGATAGAATGACACAGATGGAAAAAGTCATCATGAAGAGTGTTTTAAAAGGGACTCCTTTGTTTGTCCTATTTATGACTGAGACAAAATTACATAATCTACACAAGTGTCCTACTTGGCAATTTCCTACCTAAAATGATAGTACAAGGACAAAAGAGATGGCAGTGCCTTGGGTCATTTCTATCACACAAGGTTGGCAACCATGTGAATAGTAGCTGTAAACAATGTAGGTAGGTGCCAGCCTTGAAGTTCTGCTCTCTCCATTTGTAATGTGCGTTTTTTCAAGCATGTGGGAAAATTATGAGCTTTAATGAAATTATATCATCTGTAAAAATTCCCATAATTTCTTTGTGTATACCTTCTAAATACTTGTAGGCTGTTATGTGGATAGACTTTTAATATTTATTTACAGGCATAATTTTTTTATATATTTATTTCTAATATGACAGAAAAAGGAAATTGGCCCAACTTTTAAACATGCAACACAACCATAACTCCTCTTGATTTCTGCTCAGCTACTACTGATAAAACCTGTGAGTTGTTGAAGTATCAGTGAGTAAGACCTAGATTTTATTTCTTGGCTGAAGTCACCTGAGTTAAAATGGAATGACAAAGAGCAACGTCTGCAGAAATTTGTATCCAGCTCATCTGGTGGCCATTGTGACATGCATCTTAAAAAAAAAAACAACAAACAACAAGGCTTTTTTAATCAGGAAACCTCAAAAATGTGTTTATGGTATTATTTCTTTTATTTTACTACCTACATCAGTCTCCTCAGCCCTTTAATCCCTTTTGTTGCTCCTCACTGAATATTCTCCAATTTGCCAGTATTTTTGATGTAGAGGTGACAAAAGTGAACAAATGTCTTCTCAGCTGTATCCTAGAAGTGAGTTCTACTTTTAGCTCTCTGCTTCAAGAGAAGGAACTCGGCCCTGCACCCTGCTGGATTATTCAGCAATTCAGCAAAAGGATGACCTCTATACAACGGTACATTCGTAAGTTCTGGGAAATAGAAAAAGCTGCTCAGGCTAATAGCAAAGAACATAATCTGGTATTGATCTCGCAACACCTTGATCTTTAAGGAAAGATGACTTTAGCAAGCAATCTGAGCTAACTCAGAGAGGCCTGAACACAAGATGGGGAGAGTGGGCACTGATAGACCTGGGCCTCAGTTTGCCCAGTGACAGAAGGAAGATGATATTAATTTCATCTGGTTGTAATGGGAATTAATTACTTGACATTGTTAGAGATAATTCAAGATGAAAATCACTATAGCAGTGACAAAACATTGCTATTCTTTTCAGAATAATAGCTACATGAGAAGACCAGATGTATTTCTAATTTTTGTAGTCAACCCAGAAGAGCTTCACAGTGGCTCTGTTTTTCCCAAACAGCCCAAATTCAAACTGTGTGGGTCAGTACTTGGAAACATATTTTTTCCCCCATCTTCATGTCTTTGTAGTGCCCTAATAGCAAATGACACTGAGGCAAAATTTCACATGCCAAATTGCTAATTTGATTTGTATAAAATATTTGATCTTAGTTCTGAAAACAAATACAAATGTGGGAAAGCTTAGGAATAACTAAAATAAACAACTCCAAACCACACATATGCAATTCACCAAGAAAGAACAAATTGCTGAAAACAGCAGAGTGAATTATTACATTAATGTTTTCCATTGCAAAAATTCTAGCATGAAATAGATGCAGCAGCATGATATTTTCAGCCCATTAGAGCTGAAGCATCCCTCCTATACCCAGTCTTGTTGAATGCTAAGTTAAAAACTTCCTGCCGCAGGAAGCAAATGCAGAGAAATGGTACAGTGCTGGAGTCCCTCCGATTCAGTAAAGAAATCATACCATACTGAGCTATAAGCCTCCAGTGTTCATGTGCTTTATTTAGTGCTCCACATACAATGACTGCAAGCACACATATGTTTATCTGCATTTTTTCCTCAAACAATAAAGGAAAGGTGTATGGCAGTTCTCCATTACCAGTGTCTATTTAAATCACCTTCTTTCATCCTAAGCTAGCAAACCTAACCTTCTTGACAATGGCCTAGGCAACAGAGCAGGTCTAGCAAGCAGAGGTGGCTCTCACTTTATTTGGCCTCCCTGGACTTGGATAGGAAGTTCAGAGATGCTCCAGGTGTGCATCACATGCCAGTTTGCTGGTGACAGGAGACTTTGATCAGTTGTGATGCTGACCCCACACAATATGCTCTAGTTCCCCAATTATTACAAAATATTTGTCCCAGCACTAGTGAAAAGCTACTAGATTCCATCCGTGCCACTTTATGAATAATTTTTTTGATTCTCAACTGTGCTGCACATTATGACCAGGAATGAATACCCATAAATAACAGAAAGTTGCAGTGAGAGCTGTTGCAAGCATTTTTCAACATTCCCTCAGCAATATTCCCTTGGTGACATAGGGGAAAAAGTCTGTCTTGTCACTGGGTCACACTGAAGGACACAGATTTAGTTCTATTCTGTGTCTATGCTGAGTCCTTTGGAAAAATTAACAGGGATAAAGAAACCAGAGACTGCTGAGCACCATACAGCAATACAAGAACATGTACATGGAAAGCTTTTTATGCAGTTAATCAATATCAGGCAGTACTGGAAAAAGTCCTACAGAGACAGAAAGCATCTTGAAATAGAAATAAAGTGTCCTTCTTAAAGCAGCATCTCATTCAGGTAATAGGGCACACATCGACCTGTCGGTAGAACTACGTAAAGTAAACGAAGTATGTGTTCACAGTCAGCAACTAAGCAGTACCATCCAGATTAAAAACATTTATGGCAAAACTTCTTGTTCAAAATACTGGAAGCATTAGATACATAATGTTAAATTCTGACATCCACCGTGTTATATACTGTCTTACGTAAGCACACTTCTTTTATGGTCCTGCTTATTTTGCCTAGCATAGATAACATCTGAAAACTGAAGACCCTCAATTCGGAATAGAATATGAAGCTGTTAACATTATGTTATGCTTAGCTTTAGTGAATGTAATTTCTGGACTCCTGCTTGTTTGCTGTTGGTGCTTAATTCCTTTCGGATAAGCAAAAAAGCTGGTCACGCATACAAAATGTATCCTAGTGCAGCTTCCTTTAAATGAGAAATACGTTTCCTTTTGATCAGAAATGCTTGGTTTAAGTCAATTTTCCTTTGAAAAATAGGATTTTTTTTTTAAATAAATAGAAATATGTAAAATTATGACTTTATGTGAAATATAGCATTTTAAAAAGGCTTAGATGTCTCAAAACAGAAAGTATTACTCATTTCCTAGCACGAACGTGAGAGCAACTATGGATATTTAAAAAGGTTTGAAAGGAAGACGAAGAATAATTTGTTGTACACAAAGCAATGTTCAAACCACCATAACATTTAGATTAACACAGCCCACTAATTCTTTTGGGCTAGAGCTCTAAGCAAAAGCAGCCTCATCTGTTGAAGCCTGATCTACAAGAGATGGTGACAGTCCAACTTAAATTTCTTTTGTTTTCTCAACTTCTTCTGGGCTGTTTTATGAACATGTTCACAGGAATTAACCTCCTGTCGTGTTTAGTGATGTCTTTTACTTCAGTTGTGGGGGAAAAAATAGCAGATGTCTAGGGAACTAGATAGGCTAGAGGGCCTTTGAAGAAAAAATCCATTATTTGAGTCACTTAAGAGTTAAAATCTCACAAAGAGAGGTGCACATAGCTATGGGACAAGTGCTCTAGTCTAGAGAAAGATTTTGGCTAATCAAAACACTAAAAAATGGCTATAGATGTGAAACAGGAAAGAAATCCATCAATGGGAATATGTTTCATGCACTGGAAAAATAGAGGTGTCAGTACCACACTGATCCAGTTAAACTCACACGAAGCAGCTTTGTGTGAGCCAGTTTGTCTGATGTGCCTAGGGAATTCTGCTGTAAAAAAAGAGCTGCTTTGTGATGACAGCAACTAGCTAAAATCAAAGTGATATACCCAGGGTATTGTGTCTGATACAAGATGAAAGAGACTTTCACTAAACAATATCAGAGAGCTCTGGTTTGGTGACACTGCACGTCAAGGTTCTCACTCTGCATGTTGGGGCTGTTCATATCAGCATGAATTAAATTCAAGTAGCTGGTGAATACTGAATTTACACTGCTCTAAAGCAGAAAATCTAATCTAATACAGGTCATTCTTGTTTAACTGTTTTCCATGAGTGGAATAAAGAACATGCTTTCTCCCGTAAGTGGCAACACAACTGCAAATGACTGTCAGCTTAACCTCATAAACAAAAGCAGCCTGTCACATCTTTTTATTTTATTGCTGCCCAAAATAGGAAAGCTAAAATTCTCTCTATATAGTTGCCATCTATTTCTCATTAGACGGAAAGTTAAGACCTATTCTCAGATTTCCTCCGGTGCATCTTTATTTATAACATAGAGATTAATTTTACAGGACATTTCCCGGTTATAGTTATTTTTCTTGCTCCTTTAATTAGGCATCTGTGGGTTGAATGTCCTGTGCTTGACATTGTGAATATACCAGCTACTGAACCCCTGAGCCTCAGTTTCTTTTCCAATTGTTTAAAATACTTTAGAAATCAAGCTAGGTGTACCATTTTTTTGTACAGCCATGTTTTATTTAACTTTTTCAATTTATCTGATGGAAAAAAAAATCAATGGTCTAATAATAGACATTCCACATTTCATACTGTGACTCAGGACTCATTGAAAGATGTTATGTATGATGAACCTCCTCGGTAGCTTTTTCTTTCACTAAAATGCAGTGAAATAATTCATGATTCCTGTGGTCTTGCTACTATTTAGCATTTTGATTAATTTCCCCCCTCTTGCAAGTGGAGAAAGAAGTTTACATAGAAATGCTGCATGTTTCTCATTTTAACTCCTGCCTGTAGCACACCATTTCAAATACCTCACCTTCTGCTTTCCACTGTTCTAAAAGCAGTAAGGAAACTTTGCTGAAATAGTGAAGGAACAATTCTGAAAGTGATATTTGCAATATTTAGAGCATAAATACAAAATGCTGATAACCAAGGACTGATTCAGAAGGTCACATAGCTAAGGAGTCCAATATAATATATATGTTTTCCCTAACAACTCACCCTTCACTGAAGGTTCAAACAAAAAAGGAGCTTGGTACTTCCTTCACACAGTAAGTCAGGAGACATATGCAATTCCATAATTTTGCCAACATTATGTCTTTCTATTACAATTTAATATGCACATTGCATAGTTTTTAAATTCCACAACAATATTGTAAGAAATATATTACACCAAGCCTGATTTTCATGAAGCATTAGCTAAATATTTCATATCTTAGCATTACAATAATTCAGCTAAGGATATTTTGAAAGCATCTTTATTTGCTTGTGCTCACAGTGGGCCAATATGTTCTGCTGCATAATTATAGCAAACTGCCACCTACATAGAGACCAGGCTTCACAACCCTACATGCTTGCTGGGAATCTACAGGCAAAATAGCATAAGAGATTAGACAGATGTTGTTCAGTGAATGGGAAGGGAGGCCTGGCAAGCAATGTCTGTATATTTTATACCACCTACTGGCAACTTTGAAATTTGCATACATGAGGCAATGGGAGGAAAAGATGGGCTGGAGGCTCACCTTCAGCCCAAGCGAGCTGGGAGCCTTTCCAGGAACTACATTACAAAAGACTTCAGCAGGGTGCCGGGTGATGTGACAGGCTTTCCTGGATGTGTGTGCGCACACAGGCGTGTTTTTATGCCACACCTGTGCAGCAAAAACTATTTCTGGGAAGTGATCAAACAGGTCTGCTTCAGAGCTGATCGTTTGCCAGAGAGCTCATGACTGAGTTAGGTCTGAGCCCTGAAACTATGGTTAGGGTTGCAGTCAGGGCCCAGGTGGCATGTACTGATGAATAGGATCAGGTCTGGAAACAATGATACCTCCGAGGTTTTTACTCACTCAGCTGAGGCACTGGACTACTTTTGTTTTGGTCTGATGGCTTCCTGGGCTGACAAGGCTTCTGGATAAGTTTTATACTGCCAGTGGCAGAAAAGCAAAGTTAATATCTGGATCCTGCATCAGCTACCTGAGTACTGTAAGGACTGGGACTCAAATAACAAATAGCTGAGGTTTGATTTAAAGATGGTAGGTTTGGGGATAGGCTTTGAGATTTGGGTGAGCAAGGCCTCTAGCTTAGGGCTACAGCCGGGACAGGCGGCATCCCACAGGTTTGCAGTGGAGTTGAAGTTAGGTTTTACAGCACTATCTATAAACTTACACCTAAACAGATCGTAGATGAGGGTTTAGAACACGTAGCTTTGTGGCTCAGTAAAAATGCTGTTGCTGTTTCTCATAAGAGGCCACACAGCCTTTGTGCCAAGCCAGCACCACAGGCCTCAGGACCCATCAGGCTTTCTCTGGACTTGTCTTGGCCTGCCTAGAGATTTGGTTTAGCAATTATCTAATGACCGGGTGACTATTCCCTATTTTGCTTTTGCATAATTTTGTATAATTTCATGGTTTACCAATGTTACATGTATTTTTGTAACTAACAGACAGCAATGACAAATACAGGTATTATGGGCAGAACGAACTGTCTCTGACCCTACAGCAAAATGCTATGCAGAGGAGTAAAGGCACAAGATGATACCGGAGGCCTTGAAAGCACAGGCACAGGATGATATGGGAGGCCTCAGTGCTATAAACAACTCTCCAGTGGTCAGTTACCCAAATGTAGCCTTCAGAGCTGGGTAAAAACAGTCTTAGGGATAACATTAGAGAACAAAGACATAACTGACTTAGGTAAAACACACCACAGATAGTACATTTGGATCCAACGTCGACTTGCAGACCAGTGAAGGAGTTTTAAGAAAGATATAAAAGTGATCCCGAGCAGATCATACAGTGAGAAGGAAAAAACACCACCAATATCAACATCATGCTCCTCCTGGCAAAGGACTCACTATGCCAGCCCCTGTCCCAGACTGAAGCCATTGAGCCTAGACCCAGAGAGGCGGTAGAAGGTTAAACATAACACCAGAGAAATGGGTGTTACCAGAAAGTTTGCATATCCATTATTGTAACTATATATAATATGAGTGTTATTGTAAATGGACTAAAAATAGTTCTTTGATTAGCTTTCTAAGACTTTGATAAGACTAACAATAAATTTTTTACTTTGCATATACAATGAACCTGGTCTGAAATGAACACCTTTACCAGGTAATGAGATTTTCAATGCAGTAAAATGGCAGAAATTCACACAACCTATTCTGTAACCTGTGCACAAGAAATTGGTAACAATTTTTAGCTGCACCAGCCATACGTTTAGTGATGGATTTTGCTGGACTGCATGGTTTGCAGGGCCAGGGTTGCTAGAACTAGCTGGAATTAAGGCTTGGACTAAGACTAGATATGGCCTGACAGGATTTTTAAGGAGCTCGGGTTGGAGTGTGGAGCAGAAGAGACCACTGGGCAAGTTTTGAGACTTCAGCCACCATGGACGTTTTATCTAGGCTTAGGTTTACAGCTGTTGCTGGCCTAGGGTTAATAGTGGAGTTTGTTCAAATGAGATGAACTAGATTTACGCCTGGGTCCTACAAAGACTGCCAGACTGGGTTTGTGGGATGATGAATTAGACGTCAGATGTTCTTTTAGGTTCAAGCCTTTGAATGCAGGTTATTGAAGAGATTTGTGTACAGCTGTACTATAGAAATCTATCATGATGTTTAATTTCTTCTCTTTACTAAATTCATAGCAATCTCTGAAAAAGCAAACTTGCTAAAAAGCTGTTACCTTTTTATGATCACATACTCATTGGCTTGGCAGGAAAAGATAATCAGCAGCTAAAACCATCTTGGAGAAAGTTTGTCCATAGAACCATCTCTAAAACATACCTTTTTATAACCCATTTCATCCAGCTTGTGTCATTTTTTTCAAACATTTATGTCTTTGTGCCCGACATTCTATTTACTTATTTACGTATGTGCCAGTTTTACATCAGTGTCATTGCTATTGCTATTACGGTTTATCAACATACCCAACCCCAAAACAGTCCTGGGAGCTACTCTGTACATGTTCAAATCTAATATGTGGTCACATTTTATTGTCTAGTTGCTAGTGAGCAAGAAGGTGCATTACTTATCCTGGTAAAAAGCAAACTGTCTAGAAAGGTTTTGTGCTAGGAAAGTGAGGCTAATTTTAAGCTGGGGACTTACAGAGGAAGCTGGTTTATGGCTAGATTCCCCATCAATGCAGACTGTCTATGGGTGAGGTTAAAAGGGGCTTCATCAACAGATTGATCAATTAATCATCAATTAATTAATTAATTAATTGATCAATCTGTTGATGAAACCAACATCTCACCAGCACCTGGGCTTGCCTTGTTTTAGCTACCTCAGTTTGCTCGCCTGGTTACAGAAAGTGAGGGAAAACATTCCTTCAGTGGCACATCACCACCTTGTGGAGAAGTTTAATTAGTGCAGCTCTCTCAGTTTCTTAGAGGAAAAGGCGGCTGACCTAAGTCAATTAACTTCAGCTTAAGTTGGAGTCTAAATAAATTTTGGGTAGTCTATGGTATTGTCTATACTGGGGAACTGATTTGCATAGCTGCAAGAGTTATTCAGGTACTATCATTTAGCTATTCTGGAACATCTCTTTGAGAGTACGGAAATTTTTCAGGAACAGCAAAAACGTTCACATTATACTGGAACAGCAAAATTAGTCAACTTTCCTAAGTTAACAGGTCTAATTGGGTGCAATTCATGTGCTGGGATACTGGACCAGATGGACGAATTGCTCCCCTTGTCATCAGGAGAAGCTAAGGCAATATGCAAATATTTAAAATAAACCACTTCTTCCTAAGGCACTCTGATTTTTCCTGGCACACCTTTATCTCTGCCCTAGAGCATGGAAATTATACAAACTCTAACTTCCACAGAGCCAACATTGTTGAACTCATTTGTAAGGTGCCATGATGACCTTCAGTACTCTAGGCATAAATAGCTTAATGGATATAGGGCTCACTGTTCATGTTGAGATGTATTCAAATTCTAGCTCTATTTAACTCAGGTAAGACATTGAGCCTTGGTCTCTTACTTTACTAGGCTATTGGATACTTTATCTCTCAATGTCTCTGTTGAAGGTTTTGGGCTTTTTTTACATAAATGTGAATGGGAGCTGGAAGACTGTTCTAAGGCTACTACAAACCAAAGGAGATTGTTCTTCATAGAGGGTAGTTAGGCTGCAAATCTCCTTGTATATATATGGCTTCAAAAAAGGGGGCTACACAAATTCATGGAACAAAAATTTGCTGATAGCTGCTAAACACAAAATACCACATCTGAATCACAAATCATTAGAGTCTGGGAAAGTTGATGGATTTTGGGTCTTATACAGTACATATGTTCCAGGGCACCAGAGATAGATACCCTGACTGACTACTAGGATACAGGCTGTTTAATTTTGTCTCAACAAGTACTAATTCTTTTTATAAATTAGAAGAGCTTCACTAAGAAAGCTTAAAGAGAAGAATCTCTACGCAGTTCATAGCCTAGTGCAGTGTCTCCAAAGTATGGCACATGAACTGTCTCATGGTAGCACATGGCAAAGGTTCCCAGTAGGCCTCCAGCTCCCTCCCAGTCTCTACATTCAAAGAGTGAGAGGCTCCAAAAGCCAACCTCAGACAGAGCCTGCCTGCAGGCACTGACAGGAGCTGGGCATGCCTTGCTGAGAGCTGGCCAGACGCTAGTCCCCATCAGCACCTGCCCACAATCCTGCATCTGCCATGTTGGACTGTGTGGGGGCTCAGGGTTCAAGTTTCCTCTTAGCATCAAACATGCCAGACATCTGAATATCAGTTTTCTGCTTCCTAGGAGCGCATTCTGGGCATCAAGCTGTGAGATATTTAGGGGTTATATCTCCTGTTCTTTGCATGCACGCTCTCTCTCTCTTTTTTTTTTTTTTTAAATTGGAAAGACTGTGATTTGTTTGCCATGGAGAGCAGGGAAACTTGAATCTCAAACAAAGAGAAATGCCAGGAGAGAAAAACTATTTCCTGTCCAGGTCTATAGCTACAATAGCTACAAAATTATAGAGCAGCCTAGAATAATTATCATCTAACAGCTTCCAGCCTCAGCAATCCATTTTTTATTTCTCTAAGCTAAACCATAAATTATCAACAGCATTTTCTGCATAGGCTGTATAAAACCCCTGTCATTCAGCCCAAACCCACATGATTTCCTGACTGGTGCACTGAAAATAAGCTGAAAGGCAGCAAGACTACAGAAAGGCTTTCAAAAGTGTTCACACTGAATAGAGACAACCCCAAAAGCCCATTGGGAAGGCCTTTTCTTTATCAACTGATGGCAGAGCCCTGTGTGTTCCTGACAGAACTCAGCTCCTGCATCAATCAGAGTGACTGAAATCCACCGCAAAGCCAATTCTACAACTCCGACGGCTGGAGTAATTCAGCACGAACATAATTGCTTTTACTTAGGATTGTAATTAGGATTCATTTGACAAATGTTGCTCTAGCTGGGCCAGGGATCATGATGAGGATGTAATGAGTTGTGGGATCCCTACCTTCTGGGCCATGGCTCCCTGTGCGCTGAGGAGAGAGCTGCATTCCCCTTCATGGTATTCTTCTTTACATTCACGGCAGAACACAAACTGGAAAACAAACCAAAGCACAGAAGTCATAAAAACACATTAGGGATATAGACAGCAGGTTACAATCATGAAGAGTCATACAGCAGATGATCTCTTGCCCTTCTCGTCCCATTAAATTCCCATAACCCTCCTAATTGTGCATCTTATTATACACTGATCATTAACGCAACAATTTTGTTGTTATTATTATACATTTAATCGGTGAAGTAACATAAATGCCATTACTAAAAATAAGATTTTGCTACATGGTCCATTTAGGGACATAAAGTCATAGTAGATACTTCTGGGCGTGTTTCTCGTACAGTGAAATCTTTATACAAGAAGGGTGCTGGATGAAACAAGTGGTTCTGCTTTATAGTGTTTACTAATGGAAATAGTCTATTCATAGTTCTGAATCAAATGCATTCTCTATGGAAAACTATTGCTGACTTTACCAGGGGATGATCACTTTTTATAGGTCATATGAAATACCATTTTCTAGAAAATTATATCGTTGCCATGGACTTTTATAGAATGGTTTAAAAAAATCCATAGAAAGGACACAATGAGAGGTTAGTTAACATGGGTTTTAAGGGACGACCTCTAGAGCCTTATTGCATTTCTAGCAATTTTTCTGGTTTCATCTTCCTTAAATTACATTGTTCTTTACATAAGGCTTCATTCAAAAGTAATCATAGAATCATAGAATCATAGAATGCTTTGGGTTGGAAGGGACCTTTAGAGGTCATCTAGTCCAACCGCCCTGCAGTGAGCAGGGACATCTTCAACTAGATCAGGTTGCTCAGAGCCCTGCCCAACCTGACCTTGAATGTTTCCAGGGATGGGGCCTCCACTACCTCTCTGGGCAACCTGTTCCAGTGCTTCACCACCCTCACTGTAAAAAATCTTTTGCTTATATCTAGCCTAAATCTACCCTCCTTTAGTTTAAAACCATTACCCCTTGTCCTGTCACAACAGGCCTTACTAAAAAGACTGTCCCCATCTTTCCTATAGGCCCCCTTTAAGTACTGAAAGGCCGCAAGAAGGTCTCCCCGCAGCCTTCTCTTCTCCAGGCTGAACAATCCCAACTCTCTCAGCCGATAGAGAGGTAGGAGAGGTGCTCCAACCCTCGGATCATTTTTGTGGCCCTCTTCTGGACCTGCTCCAACAGGGCCATGTCCTTCTTGTGCTGAGGGCTCCAGAGCTGGATGCAGTACTCCAGGTGGGGTCTCACCAGAGCCGAGTAGAGGGGCAGAATCACCTCCCTCGACCTGCTGGCCACGCTTCTTTTGATGCAGCCCAGGATACGGTTGGCCTTCTGGGCTGCAAGCGCACACTGCTGGCTCATGTCCAGCTTTTCATCCACCAGTACCCCCAAGTCCTTCTCCGCAGGGCTGCTCTCAATCCCCTCATCTCCCAGCCTGTATTGATATCGGGGGTTGCCCCGACCCAGGTGCAGGACCTTGCACTTGGCCTTGTTGAACCTCATGAGGTTTTCACAGGCCCACCTCTCCAGCCTGTCCAGGTCCCTTTGGATGACATCCCGTCCCTCAGGCGTGTCAACTGCACCACTCAGCTTGGTGTCATCTGCAAACTTGCTGAGGGTGCACTCGATCTCGCTGTCTATGTCGTTGATGAAAATATTAAACAGCACTGGTCCCAGTACGGACCCCTGAGGAACACCACTTGTCACTGGTCTCCATTTGGACATCGAGCCATTGACCATTACCCTCTGGATGCGACCATCCAACCAGTTCCTTATTCACCGAACAGTCCACCCATCAAATCCATATCTCTCCAATTTAGAGAGAAGGATGTTGTGGGGGACCGTGTCGAAGGCTTTTTGGAAGTCCAGATAGATGACATCCATTGCTTTTCCCTTGTCCACTGATGCAGTTACTCCATCATAGAAAGCCACCAGGTTAGTCAGGCAGGGCTTCACCATGCCCTTGGTGAAGCCATGCTGGCTGTCTCGAAACACCTCCCTGTCCTCCATGTGCTTTAGTAATGTCTTTTGCAGATGAGTAAAACAATTGTCCCTACCTCAGTCTGAGCTGCCTCTGCCACCTAAACTCGTTCATACGTATCAAGTTTGATGCCTTTTTTTTAAACTCTAAAATGAAGATATCTGTCTTGACATGTGTCAAAATCTTTGATCCATCAATGCTGCATTAAATTCTGTGTCCTTGCAGGTAAGGGGGAAAGTCAATAATGTAAAATGGGTCTCTCTTACTCTGCTTTAAAGCTATGCTGTCTTGATGCAACTCCAGACTCTGAAAGATCTCTCAGCGGTAAGCCATTCTGACTGGCATTATAAGCAAGACTGATAAAACAGCCTTGATTTTTAGATACAGAGCTGCATTCACATGTAATGAATAAAGGATATCAGGAGGACATGACACTAGAACATTTGTCTGCCACAAATTCCAGGTTTTGCAATTTCATTTTGAACTCTTTCAAGCTTTATTGTCACTTTTTTAAGAAGCAATGAAAATCATATTTCATTGTCATGCTAAAGAAACTGCACTTCTATGAAAAGGAGCATTGTGCAAGTCCAAAAGGGTTGATCCTGTTATTCAGAGTCAAGGAAATTTGGAGTGGAGGAATGGAGCGAGTGTTCTAACTTCCAGAGATATCGAACCTAATCACTTGTTCACTTTCTTGTCACTTCTCTCCACTATTTTGTCAATGATTTAAAATGTTTTCTTTTACTTCAACTAACACTGATTTGTTAATTCATTTGCACTTATTAGCAAACAGCTTAACAATGGAGGCACTTTTGCAGGTATGTTGTATGAGAGGCTGCATTATTGTAATAGAGCATCATTTAAATACAACAACAATTTGCACTGCATTAGTGGTCAAAAGTTTCAGCCATATGGAACACTGCTCAAACACACAGAGAGAGGTACTCTCTGTCTGGATACCTAATATCTCAAAGAATGTAATCCCTTAACAATTAAGGTTATGGCCAGGTTTAACCAGATTTCCTACTGTGTGTCCTATTCGCTTTTTCCTCTGTGACTTTATTTCCTTATGATCACATTTGGCTGCAAACATTTGTCTGAAAGGGTTTTGAATACACTTGCTTTATCACTGCCTTATCACAGAACGCCTCAGCTTGCTTTCCTCACTCCAGTCTCTCTCTCTTTTCCCATGCAAGTGCAATTTTAAACCTTTCATAAACATTGAAAAGGGGGAAATACTGAAGAAAGAAAAAAAACCCCAGGGCATATATTTTGCAAAGACATTCCAGCTGCCTCACAACATGGTTTATGTGTTGTTGCTATTTATTGTAATAATAAAATTCATAAACTCATGCCATAGTATTTAAAGATGTGAAATGCATTTTCTCATTATAAAGGCCACTTTTTATACTTACCTTTAAAACAAAAAATCCTCAGGACCAATGTTACCAATGTTTTCCCCTTAGGCTTGCTGCACTGGAAACATGCACGAGTGTATAACTGGGCCTTTCACTAACAATTGTATATCCTGCAAGTAAGTCCATGTGAGAGACTGAAAGAGTTAATGTATGTTGATGTCTCAAACATTGTGGCAAGAGAAGTTAAGGTCTGCATAGCGACAAATTAGGGTCTGTATAACACCACTAAACCACAGGTGAGAAGGCGATTGGCACAGAGACAGGAAGGCATGTTGGAGGATGCACAGTTCCACCTTCTGATGTGCCTTACAACTCACCACATATGGCCAGAGGTCATACAGAGTTCATTTGAGGAAGGGACTCACGATCACCCGAAAGACGCCTCGCGACCACCCCCCACAATGGTGCCTGTGCAGAAGATCAAGAACATTCTGGAACAAGAACCATATAAGTCCTAAAGGGGGTGGGATTGGCACAACTGAGAGGTGGGAACTGGTCTATAAAAAACACAACTCCAAGGAGCCACGTGTGTGCCCACCACCAGGGGATTGCCACATTTACCATCAACATTGCAGGATGCAAGGGTGGTGATCTCTCCCCGCCCCCCCTCTTTTTTTCCTTTCTTCTTATAAGTATTCTAATTAGAACCCACGTTGCCTACCGTTACGCTTGCCTAGTTCAGGTTGCCTACCATTACATTTTCCAAATTCAGGTTGTTTTTTCCCGTCAATAAAGTGTTTAATCAATCGTTTGGTGTCGTTTCACCTTAATTTAGCCCAAGGGAACCACAGAACCGCCACAATCCTCCCTGG
>VYZW01061038.1:8794-31207 GCA_013401315.1 Balaeniceps rex
ACTGTAGGCACAAGATGCAGAGAATTAAGGGCCAGGAGAGATTATGATAAGATCCAGTCTAACTGCCTGTATTCAGCAAGACAGAAAACTTGACAGAAACAATACACAGGCATTGATCCCCATTGCTTGTTTTTAGTTGAAACATACCTTCCTAAAACAGTCTTGATTTAAAATGATGAAAATTTTTCTGGTTCTTTTTGTAGTTACTACCATGGTTAATCAACTTCACTGTTCAAAAAACAAAATAATACTATCTTATTTTATCTGCATTTGCTTGGCTTTACTTGCAAGATACCACTTTTAGCATTGGTTCAAATAAATCCTTTAGGATTTAGTACTTTTTATATGAAGATACAAGTATATTCTGCTTTAATAAATTAAACAGATTTAGCCTTTAAAGTCTGAGCATTTTCTCCAGTCCTTAAAATGTTTCTGTGGCTCTTTCCTGTACCCTCTTAAATTTCCAACATAATTTAAAAATAATCTGCATCCCACATCTTTATGCAATATTTTTCATCCTTTGGTTTCAACCAGAAAAACCTACCTTTTTCCCCTTCTTCCTCTCTAAATCCATCAACCCTTTTTGAATTGGTAAAGTAGTTGTCGCCCTAATCAATTAAACTCACTTACTAATGATGTCTCTGGGAATTTCAATTTTCAGTTACAATTTCTGCCTAAATCTTTCCTTTCCATTAGGTTATCTTACAGTTTCCTCAGTTTCAGGGAGCTGGAGCTGGCCATTTTGAAGCTCAGTGATAGGACCACTTTGCTTAGTTCTTCCTCCATCCTTTTCTTTCTCTGCTGATTCCCTACTGTACTTTCTCTGCATGTGTGCCTTGCAACCTTAACGTTCTTCAGCTAGTTTCCAACAGAGATGATCCATGAGAAATGGGATTTTGCATTCATATAATCTCTTCAACAGGACTGTGATGTGAAGGTCTATGCTACCAAAATCTTCAGCTTCATGAGCTGTGCTGTTCATCCCAGTGCAGGTGAGCGGGAAGTATTTCTTAGACAGGATTTTGGCTTGGTTTTTCCTCTTCAAGTCTTTCATAGTCCCTGAAGTTCTTTAGTGTGTCATTCCATAATGGAGTCTTTTCTGTGTGATGAGATGCAATGAAAAAAATGACATCATTAGTAGTTATACAAGATAAGCAAAGACTCAACAGGATTAATGACTTGAGTTTGGCACAAACGACAAAATTTTCTCCTGTCCTTCTGTGTTTTTGTTATTCTCTATTGTCGATCATAATTTGATTTTTGTTCCAATTTAGGATAGTTGACTGCTGCTTTTGGTAAGAACTTTGAGACAGATTGTGGAATAATCTGTTTCATCAAGTTTTCTTTTTAAGCTGGAATTTGTCTTAAACCTTATGGGATGTGATTTAATAACTTTCTGAAATTAGTTGACAGTGCTAACTGTATATCTACCTGTATATATCCAGCTACCCTATTCTGTTTGAGTATTGCTTGTTTCTTATTCTTATTTCCTGCAGCATATAATTCCTTGGTCTAATGATACACTGCATGATAGTGTTTCTGTTGGATGATTTTGAATTTGCCAGGTGCCAACAAATTTGAATAAACCTCTTGGGTTTGAGTTTAGATAAGGAAAAATAGCTGTTTTAACAATCTTCTTCATACCTCACTCCATAACCTTTTTTTCTGTGTGGTGACTCTAGTTGCTTCTCGTCTGAAGTATGTCTAACTGTTTCAACTTCCAACCTTATGGAAGGTCCTTCCCCCTGTATTCCCTCATCCTCAGCAGCTTTGTCTTTGCACCCTCTGATTTTAGAGTATCTTTTAAAAAATATAGAGGAATTGTGTGTGAGTAAATAGTAAATTCACTATGAATTCAGAATAATGGATGTCTGTGGGCGAGGGAGAAACAGGCCAAATGGAACTTAGGTCAAAACAAATAGTACATTTGGAAATTATATTTTCATTCCAATCTTTAAATAAATGGGGGGGGGAGAAGTCAAAATCAGTTAAGTTGGAAGAAAGCAGTTGTTCGATTTTTGGGGTTGAACACAACTCAACACTGGCTGAATTACAAAGGAGAAAAGCAACTTTTTGATTTGTCAGGGAAACAGAAAATAGTGTGACAGCTGTGTTTTGGCACTTCTTGGGGTCCATGCTGCTAGTGACATACTGAGAAATTTTGGAAATTATATCAATTTAACTTCAATTCAATCTCTGGAAGCCAGCACTGAGTATCTGTATACCGCCCCGCCCTTGTCTCTCTTCACTAGTTCAGAGGAAATAAACCTGCCCCTTACTACTTCTCAACTTAGGTTGCATAAAGATCTGATTTGCAAAGGGGTCTCATCACAGTGTCCTTTCTGTGTGCACAGTTTTATGTGTGTAAACACCTGAAAATCAATTTTTCATGCTCTAGCCCTTAAGACTGTTATTTGTATGTGTACTTATCCACCAAGATTATCTCAGAAGGGGATGAACCCCAATGTACAGGCTTTGCAGCGCATCTCTTTCTGAGGTAATCTTGGTTTTGCTCACCTGGATCTGAGAGTCTGGGTCTTGGGATGATGATATGCAGATTATTAGCTGCCTAAATGTCTATGAATCAGAGTTTCTAAATAGCTGTTGCTTGTGTCCTGGTAGTACTTAAAACTAGTGAATCAGAGAACTCTTCTGGGAGTGGTCCTGACATTAGCTCAATTTTCTTTAGACACTTAGCTTCCCAAATAAATAGCCGGGGACCCTTTTGAATAACTCTCTTAGAGCACACAGGTGTGAGAGCAGGGAAGTACCTGTGCTGTTTTACACCTGGGGTAAGGGAGCAGATGTGGAGATCTAGTATGTTCTCAGTGCTCCTGCTGTGCCCAGTATGGAGTCAATACGAAAAGTATGGGCCAGAGAACTGGCCTCTGGACAGGTTTTGGCTGATGATGTATTTGAACATGGATTTCCAATACGGGAACAGGGATTCCTTTTCTTGATCACATTGGGTAACTGTTCAGACCTTAAGGTCTGATTCTTCACTTGCTGACCTGCATTTCATGCTGGCAGTAAATTCACTTCAGAGGAATTTAGTCTTGAGCCATGCTTGTCTAAATAAAGAACTTCTGTTTTTTAACCACATCCATAAAGCGATACAGATTTTGCTGAACTGAGCTTGTCTCTAGGCATCCAGCCTAGAGACTATAGAAATGGACCTGTTATTACAAGTATTTATTCCTGTACAAGAAGGGAAATACATTAAGTGTCTTCTCATCTGTTTCATTTAGGCATAAGGCAGTAAAATCACCCTCTCAACTGGTACTGAGTGTGGTATGCTAAAACTGGAATCCGTCTTCTCCTGTCCTTTAGAAAAACTGAAATGGTACACTTTGGCAATAAAATCAGTCCTGCTTTCATTTCATGGAGGTGGTTAAAAGGGTGTTGGAGCAGGGTTGGGAACATAGTTCTCCCCTCCCTGCAGAATGCCACAGCCCAGGGGACTGTGGAGATGTGTTCTTCTGGAGCGAGACAGACCCAGAGATGTGGATGCTTCCTAGATCCTATGGGGATTGTGTGGTGAAGGGGATGTGTGCTTGGCAAGGGGTATTGCACAGAGAGGGACTCTGGCCCTTGACTGCAAGTGGAGAACTTGCCTTTTACCAGACCTCCATGAACGTGGGTTCCTGCTTAGGTCTTGCCTCTCTCCAACTTGGTGACCTGATATACTGGGTGCTCTGCAGTCTGCTGGGCAGTTTCTACTGATGCACATATTTGCAGTGGGGAAGAAAGCAGTTACAGCAGTCGGATGGAAATATGTAGGATTTGGGGCCAGCCGGGGGAAGCCCGAAGAGGGAACTGGAACAGAGAATCACATGTTGAATGTGTGTGATTTGACAGGTTGGAAGAAGGGGCCTGTTTTGGTTATACCCCTCTGGTTTTAAGACGCGCTGGGTGCGCGCACAAATGTTCACAGAAGTGCATTCCTTTGCAAGATGTCTGCGCAGCAGCTGGGCTTTGTTCCTGTGTGTTGTCAGCTTGTGGCACTTAGTAGTCTTTCTGGGTAAAAGTCCCGTATTACAGTAGTGTATTACTTTGAGAGGAAAAGGGATTTGAGGGAAGTTGCACTGGGGTATGGATGGTCCTCAGCCTGCCCTGCGATGCTGGTTTCCCCCTGTCGAGTGACTGATCACAGCCTCCTTCCCCCAGGCATGCGACCCAGTGGCAATACGACAGTGGTTTTCTTAATCTCATATGGGACCAGAATTTTGAGCCTGGCGAGTGTCAATCTCCCATTTCAGGCAGTCTGTTGAAGGGACAAATACAGTGATGGCATATGGAGGAAAAAAGATGATGTCTTTGTGCTTTAGGACTCCTTAGAGCCCTTTAGTGCATTCTTTGCCATGCTGTGTTGACTTGCTGAATCCTTGAACACTTTCCACAAGCTCTAGTACGGTCGGATGAGGCCCCTTTTGTTTTTCCCTAAGCCTATATATCTTTAAAGCAATGGAAGCTGGAGTGAATTGAAGCGAGTGTGTTCAGACAAACTGGTTGGGAGATCTTGGTGGGAAAGTAAACCGAGCTGGTTTTGAACTCCTGCAAGGTGAATTTCAAGGCTCCCTTATATTGCTGGTCTGGGCCAGCAGAAGTGCAGCTCCCAGCATGGGGTACTGTGGCTGGTAGGGTCATCTGGGGAGAGGAGGGCCAAGTGTGTGATGTACAGAGGGATAGCCCTAGTTAGAAAATAAAGTACCTCCTTCCATAAACGCTTTGGCTAACAGGATAGGAACACTTGAGCTGCGCATGCACACACAAACAATATGCTCTAGGGAAAGACCACAACTATGCTAAAAATCATAATCTGATAAACTCAGATGATTTTAAAATACAAATGTCCTGTCATTGCTTTTCATAACAAAAATGATAGCTTAAGACTTTACCACAGCTTAACTATTCACAATGTAAACATCAACAAAACTGATGAATTTTTTCATCACTTAATGTGCCATTCACTGTGGAAATAAATGTTTTGGCACCCGATCCTTCCTTATGATTTTGCTAATAGGAACCTACAGTGCAGAATCACCATTTGGTTAGACAGCTGAAGAAAAGCAGATTAGATATGCAGATATGGAGACTCCTTTTCCAGACCATTTTCCATTTCTGAAACTTATTTTGTTATCATCATTTTAATCAGAATCAATGCGATCAGAAATCTCTTTCCAAACTCCTGAGCCCATCTTCTCTTGAAGAATGGAATAGTTTATGGCTTCTCAATTTTTTTTTTTCCCCACCCGAGACCCAAACCAGCTGCAGGCTTTGCTTTGTTTCTCTTCCTTCCCTCCCTCCCAAATTCAAATCCCAGAGTCTTGGATCTTGGCAAGAAAGTGCAGCAGGGTTTTTTTTTTTTTTTTACTGTGTGGGTTACTAGAGTCTGGGTGTAGAGGAGTAAATGGGAATTGGGTCTCCATGCCTGCCTGTACTGTGTGTGCAACCAAAAGCAGCTGTTATGGAGTACCCAGCTGGATTAGTGGGGCTAATTTGGTACATGCCTGGTGAAGCACCTCTTACTCCTGCTTTGTCCTGGTGCGGGGAAGATTTGAGTTACTTTCTTAGCCAATTCCGTGCAATATAGGATCCATCTCCTGCAGGCTGTTTCTGGATACATTTTGGTATTTAAGATACACTGATCTCAGTAATTTATGCTATTGTTCCCATGTATGTATCATTTTTCTGTGGCTTCAGGTTTCTACTGCCATTCAGATCATATTAAACATGTTTTTTCCTTTTTAAATACTAACATCTAGGATTAATTTAATCCCACATTTTTTCCTGGATAACTTAAAGTTTTGGATGAATCACTCCCAAAAAAATAAGAACATGTCCAAACCTCAGCCTAAATGTAAAATTGAACCAGAATTCAATAGGTTTGGATGAAAGCCTGCTCTTGGGCCCCCCTGAAAGTATACACTGAATCAATGTTGAATCTGTCTTAACAAGTTTGACAGCCTTGCTGCATTGCCTACTACCTTCAGATCTTCTGTGTTTGGGAGTTTCTTCTGCATGATCTATATCTGAAGCATCTCAAACTCAGACAAGCAAAAGGCCTGAGACTTAGACAGAATTAGTTAGAGAATGGAAAAGGGATTATTACTGAAACCTGATGTTGCCAATTTGTAACTTGTTTTCGTTGCAGGTAAGACTTCTTGGTACCTTTCTTAACAAAGGGAAACATTTCCAAAGAATTTTGCACCTTACACTCCAACTCTTTTAACTGAAAAAGAGTTGAAAGCAGCCAGAGCTCCCTGCCAAGAGAAATCTTGTTAGGGAAGACCTGGAAGACAGCAGAGAAAGTCAGCAACAGGGAGTGACATGTATTCAGTTGCAAGACACATCCACAAAAGGAACTTGTAATTCTCCAAAGCTGAACTAGGGCATTGCATGACCAACACTCTTCTGATTCCCAGTTTCTTGGAAATTCCCTGAATTTTCTCTCAGCTCTAAACCTGACTGTTCTCTTACGTAATCCTCAATTGCTTCTTAATTGTCCTTCTACCAATTTCTATTACCCTTTCCTTCAATATAGAAAATGTGCTCTAGTTCACTTTTTGAAGATAGATCTGATAGATCAAAAGCAGTTCTGTGTCACATATAAAACTGTAGTATTGTAAGCAATACATGTATTATTCAGCTATAAATCAGCAGAAAAGCTTACACTTTCATTACACAAAAGCAGAACCATCTGTAATGTCACCTAATAAGGACGAAAGCAGCACACTGGAACTCACAGGATTTGTTAAAGGTGGAAGAGAGAGGAAAGTAAGGGTTGAAAAGGCATTTGCAGTTTCAGTGAAAGGGAGGTAATTTTTTTTACTATAACCCAAGCTTTAATTTCATAGAAAAAGGACAATTTAATTGATCTGAGAATAGGAAGAGAAAGATGGTAAAGAAAACAAGTGTTAGAGGGAAGAAGAGGAAAACCTTCAAATTGCTCAGAAGTTATTTGAGTTGAACTACATTTTGTAATCCACCACCAAGAGTGATGTTTTAGTTACCTTGTAAACATCTGAATTTTTTTTGGTGCTCCAGTAACAGTAGAAATTCCTATACTTCCTTTTGTTGAAGTCGGAATGGGTTCATCATACGGCTGCTGTCTTTCTTCTTCTGGACTGTTTCTGTTCTCACTGAGGGTCTCTGTTTCTCCTGCTTTTCACAAATTTTGCAGTCTCTGCTTCCAAGATATGTGTATCTTTTTCACCTCACGTCTTGATGGGAGTCCTCTATCTCTGCCTTTCATCTCTCCTGCTTCCCACTATGGAAGATGTATTTTATTCTCTCTCTTCTTCCCACCCCTTAAGATGGGCTGTTATCTATCACTTGCCCTATCCTGACAGACAGGCTGCAACCCTTACAAAGGTCAGACCTAGGGGTGAGGTTTGTGTCCATCTCTGTCTACGGTGAGATCTGAGAAGCTCGTAGCTGTGCTGCTGTCTGAATTTCAGCGCAGCAAGCTGACATAGTAAAACAGTGGGGAAAAGGAAGGGAGGTCTAACAGTGGTAAGTAATCTGTTCTCCTAACGCAAGGCCCAAGCAGGGTAAAGTTAAGGAAGGCTGAGCTGTGATCCTTGTGTGCAATAGTGTTCTGCAGCTCATTGTCTCTCTTTTGGTTTGGTTCATGACAATTTTTATCAAATCCATGTCTATTTAGATATTTATGTCCCTGTGCATATGTTGTGATGAAATACACTGTTTTAATCAGGAGTTTTGGTTTGGTTTCTTGAATGCAATGTCCTTGCCCTTAACCAAAATAAAAACCAGACTCAGTGCACACACACAGTGCAGGGAGGAAAATGGATATAACCTTATATTTCATCTAACATAGTTGAAGCCAGTGGTACTCACTAGCATTGGGCTGTGGGCCAAAATTCAGCCCCAGAGCACTTCCGGGGGTTGCACAGAGTTGTCGTCTTGGCTACCCTCCCCCTCTTTTCTCCTCCTCCCTCCTCCTCTTGCCTCTGCTCCAGCGTCTGAACTAAGCAGTTTGGCAGACAGGAGAATTAACTCTTGTAAGGGTGGGGGAAGAATGCGGAGGTACCCGCTCCAGCAAGGCCAGGGTCTTCCAGGCCGCATATTATTATTGTTGTTATTATTAATAATAATTATTTTTAAGTTTAACATTTGGGAAAGCACTGGGGACAAGTGTCTGTTAGTGTTGCACAGTCTTTTGGAAATAGGGGAAGAATGTAGTCTTCAGCAAGGATAGCTCTTCAGTAAAGCAAAGGTGCAGGGACACCAGCACCTGTCTCATCATCACCACCTCCTTCACCACATTCAAAGCACCACCAATTTCACAAGTGCCAAGGCATCAGCTCTGTTCCTGTGCAAGAAGCTGATTTTCACATAGTGTTCATTACAGGATTTCAAATCCCTGTTCCCTGAAAAAGAGAGGGGGAGCCCTCATAACAAGTCTTGGGAAATACCAAGAAGGCCAAAGAGCATCCTGGCTTGTATCAGAAATAGTGTGGCCAGCAGGATTAGGGAAGTGATCGTCCCCCTGTACTCGGCACTGGTGAGGCAGCAACTTGAATACTGCACTCAGTTTTGGACCCCTCACTACAAGAAAGATATTGAGGTGTTGGAGGAGCGTGTCCAAAGAAGAGCAAGGAAGCTGGTGAAGGGTCTAGAGTACAAGTCCTATGAGGAGTGGCTGAGGGACCTAGGGTTGTTTAGCCTGGAGAAAAGGAGGCTGAGAGGAGACCTTATCGCTCTCTACAACTACCTGAAAGGAGGTTGTAGCAAGGTGTGTTTTGGTCTCTTCTGCCAAGTAACAAGCGATAGGACAAGAGGAAACGGCCTCAAGTTGTGCCAGGGGAGGTTTAGATTGGATATTAGGAAAAACTTCTTCATGGAAAGGGTTATCAAGTACTGGAACAGGCTGCTCAGGGAAGTGGTTGAGTCCCAGCCCCTGGAGGTGTTTAAAAGACGGGTAGACGAGGTGCTTAGGGACATGGTTTAGTGGTGGACTTGGCAGTGCTAGGTTTACGATTGGACTTGATGATCTTAAAGATCTTTCCAACCTAAATGATTCTATGATTCTGTAAGTACCTCTGGGCAAGGTAACTGTGCATGCCTACTCCAGAATTTCTAAGCTTCCCTTCAGTGCTTGTTTTTATTCTGGTGTCTGAATGTAATGTTGGGGCACTGGACCCTAGTTCTGATGATCTCTTCAGTGCAAATACAATGTATTTCCCTTTTTTTCTTATTCTGTCCCCTCAATTCTTCCCATTTTCTCCCTGTTTGAGATCTTATCTTCCCCCCCCCCATTATTCTATCGTATTTTTTTCCCGCTTCTTCAAATCTATATTCCCTTCAGCAAGTTCAAGCTCCCCCTACTGTTATTCAACTTTCACCTTATTTCTCTTCACCATGTGAGTTTCTTATCACCTACAGCATCTCCCAGCCCAGTTTGCTGTCTTTGTTTTCAGCCAGAAAGCTTTGCACTCTGCTGGGAGGATGTACCAGGCTTGCTCTGTTGGACAAACTGGGAAGCGATTTGTGTAGTAATTTCTAGGTGGCGGGTCAGCACCCCGTCACTGTGAACTCTTGGCTCTGTGAGAAGTCTTGCACTGCCCACTGCATGGTGTGTCTCCACTCCTCACCAAATCACAGGGACTGTGTCTTGAAAGCGCTGGGCAGAGAGTGGAAGACGCTGGCGACAGTCCCCAGAGCTGCAGCCAGCAGTTTGCTTAGGGGGATTGTTTTTCAGTCATTCAGTATTTTCAGAATTTCTGGACTGTGAACTCCACTGGGAAGGAACTGCATTTCCTTCTGCTGGCCCATCAGGATGGGGCCAAAGCTTCAGCTGGGGCTTTGGTCCTGCTGCAAAACAGCATCTTTAGTAAGAAAGGCTCAAAGAGCTGGGCTCCTGAAAATATTAAAAAGCCCCAATTTTTCAAGGGTGGTGGTTGGCATCTATGTGCAGAATAGTTCAATAAATGAGGACATCACTGCTGCCAATTTAGAGACCCTATATGCGTGTTTGGGGGTGTGTGGGGGAAGCAAGACCATGAAACAGGAATAAAACCGCTGGGAAGGAAAGTGGCTGCATGGCAGCTTGTGCATGATAGCAGAGTGTTTTGCACTGTGGTGGAGCTTTAGGCTGTGAGGTGGCTTTGACTCAGCAAGTGCTGGTTGCTTGGAGTACGGGTGATTGGTTTGGAGGTTTTGCATTAATAAAAGTTACAGTCCTACAGCCACATCTCCATCCTCTCATTCCAGAATGGCATGCTGTTATACCAGTGGAATTACTGTGCACTCCAGACTTTAAACCCATAAATTGCTAATGCCAGACTGTTCCGATGAGCAGCTTTTTGATATCCTTTACATGTTAAAAAGTACTCAGGCCTGTTGACAAAGCAAAGAAATGGTGTCAAAAATAATTTTAAAACCTTTTGACCTGTAAGGTTTAAGAGAATTAGGCACAGATTCTTTGCTTTAAGCCTCTTGGTGACAAGAAATATGGTCCTATGCCAGCCGGTTTGATTGACAGTGGCTTTTGTAGTTTCAGCTGCTAATACAGTATGCTCCTTGTGTATTCCTAGTGTGTAAATATAGAATACTATTTGTCACCTGGGTTGATGGATTATGCATAAGTGAGACAATGTGGTTAAGATTCTAAGGCATAAATGAAAAATCATAAACTTTACATAACTCATAAAGCAATGCTTAATACTCATAATGAAGCACCCTTATTTTAATCAAGGGAAACTGTCAGACTTTCAAATAAGCAAAGATTATGCAGCTACCACGGTGGGTTTCTTTTTCTACAGCTACATGCTTCTAACCTGTATCACTGGATTTTTGACAACCATAATAAAACGTATTGGAAAATTGATTAGTTTTAAGAGAGTCCTTATAGCCAGCTGCTTTTATTTCTAAATGTCATGTATTCAGTCATTGTAGGCTCCATCCTGTCAAGTGGAATTCTTGGCTGAATATGAACCTTTGCATAGGTACAAAAGCACTCTTGTTTCACATTCTTCAATTAGTTTTCAGCATTTTCATGTGTGCTTGCATAAGTTTATTTTTCCTGAAAGCTTTCCCACCACAAATAGCTGGCTATTTACTCATTTCCCACTATGATGTAATTACAACTTATTTGCGCTCTTGAGATGTTGTAAATTTGTAATAACACATAAGCGGCTTTATAATTGATATTTTCAGAAAATTCCAGCTTTTTTCAAGAAAAAGTTAAGTTATTGATTTTTGGATAGAGAAAAGAGAATTTGCCATGAAAAGTGTGTTATCACCTCTTGAAATATGCAGTAAAATTGGCATTTTCAGCATGCTACTCTTATCTTTATTTGCTGATAGAGAGAATATCCAGATATTTTTTAGCTTTAAAGGAAAGGATATGGTTAGGTTCATATTACTCAGCATTTCATAAGTACGAAGTACAAGGAAAAAGGAACATAGCCCAATACCGTAACATTTAACAGATTTTAAGGCAAGCACTTTTCATAATCTAAATGAATAAAATGAATCTAAATAAATGAAAGTCTAAATCTGCATCTGTTTTAATATCACTTTTAATAGCATAAAAATCTGACTCCTGAAATCCTTTTCCAGACCGAACTATCCTGCTGACCTGTGGGGGTTCTGTATGAGCAAGAGGCGCAGGATTCATCCCTAAGCTGGTACGCTGTTATGAACCACCCTGAAGCAGTTTGCTTCGTGAGGCCTCATCCTGCTCTTTTGCTGCACACTGAGTCCCAGCAGATGTCAACAGCAATTTCATGCATGTTTTGAGGAAGCTGTGGCCCTTCAGTATTATTTTGCTCCACAGAGATACTATAGCAGAGTGTTTGCTTTGTGATTAGATTCTACATTTTTATAATGTGATGAGCTGTGTGTTGCTGACTGCTGGTATTTAACAAAAAAAACCTAGACTCAGAAGTCACTGAAGTAGATATGATCACAGATATTGGCATGATTAAGAAGATTTTATTTGGTTTCAACAATGAGGCGTTCAATTAGGTGCATTTTATTATTTGTTCTGTTAGCTCATTTATTTGCTTTGTGAGTGTAAAATCCAGCTTCTGGACCAAAACCTGCCCACAGCTGAAATGAGATGTATTCTCAGATGAGATGTTTTAAAATGTTAGTTATCTTCAATGGATTATTTTAACTAGCTACAATAGCTTCTTTCATATGTTTGAGTCTCTGTTGTAGTCTAGACTGGAGTGTCCGATTGCCGCATTACTTGCGTGTCAGTTTGTGCGTTTCTCACCTGTTCAGTGAAATGTTAGAAAGTCATTTGCAAACATGGGTTAGAAGACAAAGGTTACATTCACTGCATAGTTTATTGATACCATGCACCTATAGTTTGAGAATATGCAACATTTATTAAATATTCTGACACAGAAAAAAATCCGTAGAATGTTGCTATAATAAGACTAGGCCATAGATAATAATAAAAAAAATTCTTACGAGATGGCTAGCCTGTGTTTCTTTTGGTGTGGATGTTACCTCTCAGTTTTTAGTAGACTTTCTTGCTTCTGTGCCCCAAGCAGTTGGGTTTATGGCTAGATGCTACAGACCAGACCTCTTTATGTTCTGTGGATAAAATCACGAAAGTAAAAAGAGAAATAAACTCCACCATTATAGTTTGTAGGGGAGCAGCTGTCCTAAACTTTTTCTTTTTCTGATCTTTGAACTTAATGAGGTTATTCAAAGATTTGGAGGCTGAGAAGAGACTATTTAAATAAGATTCCTTCAGCTCTTAGCTGTTATAGGTCATTATATTTTGCCCCTTCCCTGTATGTATATTGAGCTCCATACCTTTTCAGGTTGCCTACTTACCTTTTTTTTTTTTAAAGCTAATCTAGTCGGTGTGGGAAGATGCCAAGAGATAACTGTGCCATTGGTTGATTACCAGTTCTACTGAAAAAAAATTGTGACTTTGCTCTCACTTCAATTTGTTTGCCTTCAGCATTCAGATGTGGATTTATATTATAGTTTTCACTGATTTGGTTAATTTTGGACTTTTTCCTTCACAGAGTGGAAAAAGAAGGCTCGTGGTCACTTACCCCATTGTTTATTCTTGGGAAGTCTGCACTGTTGGAGTTGTTCTTCCCCAGTATGTACAATATTTTAAGATCAATTTTGCCAAACTTGCAAAGGCAAGTTCACCTCCCCACACAAGTAAAACAAGAACCCACTGGTTCGTGTTTCTGCAGGCTGGCGTTTAGGAGCATGTGTCAAGTTGCCCGTCTATTATGGCTCCCTCCAGCAACCTCAAAGACTATGAGAGCAGCAGCTGCACTTCAACACTTCTTTATCATCGCTCCATGCCCCCTTTTATAGTTGTTATTATCTGGTTTATTTTTTCTGAAGCAAAAACCTCTCTGATGCGGAGAAAGATCCTAACGCATTTCTCTTTTCTAAAATAATACATTAAAAAAAAATCACTACTCTTCTGCTTTTTGCACATCTGCTGGTAGAATTGTAAAGAATCAATATAACGTGTCCTTTGAAATGACATTAAAATGTTATACCTAGAGCAGCTGCAAAGTGTAATCACAATCTGCAGTGTAACTTTTTCAAGTTCAAAACCCACAAGTGAGGATACACGGCTGCTTATGAGCAAGCAATATCTAAAAGTAAGGTAGTAAACTGGAATTCTTGTTTTGCATGGCAAGCTAACAGAAACATCAACAGTTGATGTCCATGTTAGTCATCCAGTTTACAGCTTTTCATTTTTTTCAATTAGAATTAAAAAATACCAACAAATGGAAGCAGATGTGGAATTAGCCATTTAAAGCTTTCCAAGTCTTGCCAAATTCTGGGTTGATTCTGTAAGGAAGACTGCACCTTTAACTATTGTATTTTGGGGGTTGAGATTTATGCTAAGAGAAAAGCTAGGGAGGCAACTTGGCTGATAAAAATGAACTGATGTGCCAGAGCTTGATTTTTCCACATGTTAAAAACTGGTGCTACTGATGTAATGCTGGAATTGTGTCAATGTTGCAGCAACCTTTACTTTGAGGCACCATACTCTGTTTACATTGAAAGATTGAGGGATGCAGTCTTTTCCTCACAGCTCTTGCTACTTAGGATATTTGTGATATGCTTTAGATCATGCAAATTCCTGAAATGGATTGAATAATAGGTAATAGATTGTCTTGATTTAATTTCGCGGTTGTTGTTGTTTAAGTCAGTGTGGTTCGGTGAATTAGAGAAAAGTCAGGCATGTATCTGGTGGTTTTTTTTTTTTGAGGTTACCCTTAATGAAACAGTTTCTGAAATGAAGGGGGAATGAATAGAAATAGGAAGTCATTAATTTCTGATGTTGCATAGTTACACCAAGACTTCAAGTATTGTCAAAACCAACATTGTGTACAGAGTGCAAATGTCAGTCTGTCAAGCTGTGTGTTTTTTTTTTTTTTTATTTCTTCATCACTTGGCCTCATAATAAAGTGGTTTTCTAGCTCTCAAAGGTTCAGTACTGCTAATGCAAAATACTGGATTATCCTGGGCAACATTACTGAAATAATATACCTTTTAGAGAGAAGAATAACATTCATGAAGAAATGAACTAACTCATGTTACAGATGGGCTGAATGTTGTACTTCATGTTCAGTAAGTGAAAACAAAAGCTTCCCTCCTTTCCTATGTGTAAAATCTGTCTTGAGCCTATGATAACGTAGGGAATCTGTCTACATGCTCGTTATCAATCCCTGCTGACAACTATGATGCTGCAGTATCCTCACTGTAACCTCTCGATATTTGGCAGAATACATTTAAATATTTCCTGTAAATTGTCGTTTACCCTTCATGTCTCCCATTTGAGTGGGATCACCTTGGAACTAAACTCTGAGGAAATCAGCCATGTCCGAAGGAAGAAGAGGAAATCTCCAAATAGAACACACAAAAAAAGGGGTGAATTTGCTGTATGTTCCAGCCAGCTGAGCAGGAAAGTGAAGGGATCAGGACTTGCTGAGGATGAGGGAAACTGGCTGCACAAAAGGGAAAGAAGGTACAATTCAAAGAGAATGCGGGCTGCAGGAACAGAAACCTTAGCTGCTCATCTATGTTCTGGTTTTGTGATGGGTGAAGTAACAAGTACTTATTTTTTTAAATGTCAGACTTTTCTTGCAATGGACTGTTTTGTGCCCTTAAAATAATCATACATGTAGGGAACACATAAGGTTAAAGATCTGCGAAAAGGTGTGCTTATATCAACACATAATTACACGAGTATAATGGTACTAGTCCCGTCTTGCTGAGAGCCCTGCTGGCATGTTTTGCAGCAAAGGCTTTCTATCAGGAGGCCAGTGGCAGAAAAGCAGCTGTGGCCTAAACCAGCTCAGGGACTTGTGAGCACACGTGCTCAGAGAACGACTGTCCAGTGCAACAGCCTGTGCGGTGTCCTGTGTAGGAAAGCTCTGCGTGGGCTGTGAGATGACAAGTTATTCTATGGAAACCCCGATTTTAAGCTGGCTGCAGATGGCAAAATAAGTGACGTCATCATACCACAAAGAAAATAAATGCTTGCTACTTATTTCTGTTGTATGGCAAGTACGTTTCTTTCCCTCACTTCTGCATACAGTTTATTACATAATTGCTTTATTCAAGGAAGTAAAAATATTGAGTAAGCATTGGGGAAGAAAAAAAAAGTTGACTGTTCTTTTTTCTGATAGAAAAAAATAAATGCATTAATTTTGATCATTAATGTTTTCTTTCTAAGAGCTCTTTTCCCAGGTAGCTTTTATCTGGACAGTAGTTACAAAACCTAACACAGTAACTTGTTAAAATATATTAAATTTAAAAAAAAAAGTATGAAACTGGAGCCTTCCTACTGCTGTGTTTAAAACCCTACTCTATCTAGGACATCTGTGAGCGCTGTGCCACGTGGAGGACATGGTGCTTTTGAAAGGAAGATATTTCCTTGTTATATTAATAATTTTTCCATTTAGAACGTCCAGCTACTCTCAGCTTCTAACAGTAAAGTAAAAGAATACCTTGCACCCGCTGACTAATTTTAGCTAATGCAAACCAAACATTTCCCTCTTCAACCAAATGACCTTGTGGCTGCCTAGAAGTGGTTACTTGAAACAGCGCAGAGGCTGCTTGGAGGTGTTGATCCTGGCGGGGGGTGATTTCACGGGCCTCTGCTGATGTCCCGAGGCAGGTGATGTGGCTCGCAGACCAAGAAGCCTGGCAGTCAAGGAGATCATCTAGGCCATGAACTTGGACCATCCTGATGGAAACAGAGGGAGCGCCCCAAAGCGAGAGGTGGTTTGAAATGAGCTTTTGGTTGTAAAGCTGTCCCCAAGCTAGATCAGCCTGCTAACTTTGTTCATAATGTTGAAGTGGGGGATGATTATGAATTACACAGATTTTAGAGCAGGATGGGGGAGGTTGTGCTTTACAGCCTGGGAAACATCAGCAATGCAGGCCGGTGAGCTTTAAGTTTAAATTACTCACCCCTGCTCACTGCTGAATTTGCTCAGCTCCTTTTCAGTGCAAGGAAGCAGGAGAGCGGAGCTAGATGAGCAGCTCCTCCGTGCTCCTGTAGCTGCTGAGTTAGGTGTGTAGGTGCCACCTGTGTGGAGCTCTAGCAGCCGCTGGTGGGCCTTCCCCTGTGCAGCAGCAGTGCACAGCAGCTTTCGGGGTGCCCCACCTGACAGCCAATTTCAGCTGGTTTGAGCCTATTCTGCAGTGGGAGAGTGGGAGGGAGGAAGAACATGGCTTTTCCCCATGGCATTGCTTGACATAAATGTTGTGTGTGTATCTTCTTTTGATGATCAGTGAACATTACCTTCACATTCCTACCATTCACTTGGCTGCAATTCTTTTAAAGTAGCAGTGCTTGCTCTCTTTAAAAAAACCAATACGCCAACAAACCCAAACCACCTGCTAGTATTGATAATCTTATATATGTCTAATTGAATAACACTAACCTAAGAACAAGTTTCTGGATAATTTATTACTGAGATTCTGAGGTTCATAATTCTGGAGGGCAGAAGGGACCATTAATTACATATGCTGCATAAGACAGAGACAGTGCATTTCCCTGGTGGTTCTTGCAGATGGTTCGGTAACTTGTGACTGAATTAGCTGAGCATGGTTTTTGAATGCATAGAAGGAATCTCCTTTTGTTCATCGGAGGAGGAATGACTGCTGTAGTTGTATGTTCTAGTGCAAAGCAGCACCTGATGTGGAATGACAGCCAGCTAAATAGTAAATGGATTCAAGGAAGAGAGAAGAGGAAGATCTCTGGGACATTGAATATCTGCCAAAGCTAGTCTTCCAATGGGAATGAAAACCACCTATGTGGGCAGAAGAAAAACCCCGCTATAAATATTTCCTCAGCATACATTGAGGAAAGGAATATTTTATGTCTTCCCGGAGCTGGGGTAGTGTAATTGAGGGTATGACAGAAGATTTGGAAGGCCAGGGCCAAGTTGCTTTGGCAGAGCTGTTGTAGGAAAACGTGCAAATATCTGTTGTTAATCCTGTTACTGAAGGATGCCATTGCATTGGCTGGAGGAGGCATTAAACATATTCCTCGCACAGCTCTGGCAGTGGATCTCCTTCCCACTCTGTAAAAATGAATATTACGATCTCATTCTTCTGTTTGTGTTTATCTGTGATGGACAGGGCTGCTAACGCTACCTACGCTTAAGGTTGCTTAACGCTTTCAGCCAGAAGGTCATGTTTTTAACTGTCTATGTTAACTCTGCCAAAGCTTAAATAGTTTAGGCTGAGATTTTCCAGATGGGTGTCTTCATTCAGGAGAGGTGGAGAGGGGGGGAATTTCAGCCAAGCTTAAATCAGTGTACTTCTCAGAATGAGCTGACAGAAAATGACATTGTTTTGTTCATATTACAAAGAGAAAATGTCCTGCATCTTGCTTCGCTGTTTAAAAAAAAAAAAAAAAAGGCAACTTTACAGTCTATGCTTTTCCATTTGAAATTTTGGCAGGCCGCATTTGATCTTACTTGGGGGAGGAGGTGAGTGGGAGAGAAGTAGTAAATAATAGAGTAATGAAAGATGGCACCTTAGAATAGAGATAAGCTTTGTAATGCCCATGTCTTATGAGACTAATTTAATTTGCGCAGAAAACCCTAACTCTGGAGTTTTCCTGCATCTTTGAATGCTTGACTTTGCTAGCTTAAAGTCATTTTAATGTGTTCAAAATGTGATTCATAAGATATTTTTAACAAAGTGAACTAAGGAAAGCTCCATCAAGGGATATCATTTTGGCACCTATGTTTTCCACCTGCTCCGCCAAAATCTTCAGATCCTCTACTCTTCTACTGGAGTAAATGGAGCATTGGATAGCGGCTGCCATCGTGCATGGGCATCTCGGCAGAGCCAGATCAGGTACACTTTACAAGTGGGTATTATAGCTCTTCCTTAAAACCACAGGGCTGCTGAGACGCAGACCTCAGGCTTTAACCCAAGCTCTGGCTGGATTGTTGACTTAGGAAAGGAAGAAAAAGGCTTGTACCTTCCTTTTCTGAACTACCATGCTTTAATATTCTTCAGTTTATTCTCTTTCCAAAAGAACTGCAGGGTAAAAACCATCATAGAAGGAAGTTTCAAGAAAGCCTGGGGTCAGGAAGTAAGCTTTATTCCTTCCTCACTCACAGCATATTAATTTAACTAATCTTCATGGTTTTGTTCCTCCTTTTCTTCGTGTATGTAAGGAAAAAAATAATGATGATTGAGCAATATGATTACTTTTGCAATGTGTGAGCTCTTGTAGTGGAGGTGAGGCAGAAGGTGTGAGAGGATGTATCGGGGAAACCAAAGGAGGGCCACAGGAGAAAGGTGTCTGTGCTCCTAGAGAAAAGGATTACTTATTCTAGTGAGGGAATTTCTCAGCTGAACTACAGCTCGTACTGCTGCAGTGTTCTTTGCACTAGTGAATATCTGAGGATAGACACTCTCCCATAACAAGATATACAGTTTTGTCTTGTATAATAGTGAGAATTTTAAAATCTTTACTCTCCAGTAACAGAGGCTTTGGACCTGGTAAGGTGACAAGAAAAGCACAGTGAGAAGACAAGGCAGCAGTTTTCATTTTTGACTAAACTATTGGGGCTCTTATAAAATTGGGTTGTTATCTTGAGTCTTATTTTATGAATATTATTTTTGGAAGTACAGTATGGTTGTTTCACTTTTTAAAGACTGTGATGGAAAATGCACAGCAGTCTGCAGGCTTATCAGTTTGATCTATAGTTTTTGCCAAAGAGTATGCTTGAAATATTCTTGATTTCTCTCCCCTCTTTTTTCTTATTCTCCCCCTTCCCAAGTGTCTGGACTGTAGAGACTGGAAAGTAAGTAGAGTTGCAAGAGGAATGAACTTATCCCATTAATTTTTTTAATACAGTTATGCAGAACAGTTTTTCAACAAATCACTCAACAATAAGTCACTATTTTTACTGGAAGATATTTAGCTGGAAAATATATCGAGGTGAGGAAAAGTGCTTTATGCCTCATGTACATGTGTGTATGTTTATCTGAACTCTGATTCTGGCTCTCAATTGCTCTCTCTTAAAAAGAAATTAAGTCCGCTTCACAGATTTTCAACTACTTCACCTAAGTTTGCCCTAAGTCCAAACTGTAAGCTGTTTGGGGTAAAGACTACATTGCTGCTGCGTGTCCATGCAACGTCTGGTAAGACATAAATGAAAAATTGCTCCAAGAAGAAATCTGGAGTGTTAGTTTATTTACTCTGAGAGAAAGAGGTAAATTTCTCATTTAATCCTGAATATCAAAGGGCTGTAGCATATTTGTATTTCCTTTCACTTTTCATGAATTCTATCTCACTGGTCATGTCTGGAGTTGGGGGTTGGACAAGATGACCTCCAGAAGCCCCTTCCAGCCTGATTTATTCTATGGTTTTTCACTGCTATCTACTAACAAGACAAACTTACACTTCAAACCTTCAGTTTAAGAATTCCTTATTTAGTATAGTCATATACAGTTCAGCATCTCTTCCTTTTGGGTTTGCAGTGACTTCAATCAATGTGAATATACCAACTGTAGGTATAAAAACATACAGGTAACACAGTGAAAAAATTTATTTTGGTTCCCAGGGTTTGAATGTGCTAATAATCTCCTCCTCAGTGCTACAGAGGAGAGGGTGGTGCATTGTTCAAAGGACGCTGACTTTCTCTACTCAGACCTCTGGAAAACCCCACAGAAAACTGTGGGAAAGCTATAGCTGTAGGGGCTGTAGGAGGGTCCTCAAGACTTTTTTTACAAATATGGGGGCAAAGCTGTTCAACTAAACCTGTCATTTTGCAATCCAAGGTGACTTCACAGCTGTCATCCAGGACAAGTTATGGGCCGTGAATGATTGCTTGCTGCTCATGTCAAACAGTTTTCTACCTAGATTCTTGGCCTTGCTGGCTACAATTGCAGCCTTAGTAGAATGGGAAGCAAATCAGAGATATCAAGTTTGGCTAATCTATTTTCATCAAGATATTTGATACAAAGTGCTAGAATGAAGATTATTGATATTTTAAAGAAAAATAAATTGGATAATTTGCATATATTAGTAGTATCTATTACAAGGGTATTTGATATATTTTTTTAATATATGGTAGATTAACTCCATATCCTGGTAAGACTCAAGTAGAAAGGTAGGAAGATTTTTCCAGGCTCATACTCTGAGCTGGCCTGTGACCTAGAAGGCTAATACAGGGAGCACAGTCTGGGGCCAGAGCATCCCAGCTTTACCTTTGCCTTTTTTCTTTTTTTTCCCCACCAAACCTCTCCCCTCCACCCCTTAAATAAGCCAGCTCTCTGTTAGCTGCTTTTATTTTTACAGAAAGAGCATTAGAAATAGCTGAAGCGTGATACCAAATAGCTGTTACTACTGGGTAACTGGGTTCAGTGAGACTTTCTGTGGGATTCTCTGAGCATGAGAAGACTATCATTGTTTGTCCTGATTCCACTCAAATGTTTTGCAATGAAATATGTGGGGTTTGGCCTTCACTCAACAAAGCACTTATGCATTTGCTTAACCTGAAGTAAGCTAACGTCACCTGGAATCAATTGCGTTGCTTATATGTGTGAAATAAAGCACACCTTGTTGAGTCATGACAGGCTCTGCTCTTACTGAGGAAATATTGTAGAGCACAACTGATAGTCGATTTCTTCCCCTCCTCCTGTTACTTGCTAAAAGAAGAGCTGGTAGAAGATCGTGTTCTTTATCTTGCATTTTCATCTGTATGATAACTGTCACTATTTGGGAACTGGTTTGGGGGTGCTGTTGGCTGCTCTGTTTGCTACTGTCTTTCAGTTTTAAGCTCTTTGGGGGCAGTACTGTCTTTTTATAGCATGACTGTGCATACAACAACAATCTCCAGGGGCATACAGCCCTGATTAGGGCTCGTTGATACAATTCTATTATTCTAGGAATAAGATAGACCCTGTTCTGTGCACAAGGTTGCTTTCAGGCTGCGTCTTCTTGCTGCCTCCATTTTTTGCATGTATGTAGTCTTCTCCTGGGTCTCGAAGGGAGCACTGGGGGTAGATATGCACTTGTGAAGGATTTTGTTCTCTAGCTGCAAAGGGGTCAGTTCTCATTAGCTCTGGTTCAGTCTGCTCAGAATGGGGTGCAGAAGGGCACTTTCATATATGAACATACCTCCAAACACCTATGCAAGAGCTGTTCACAGTCTACCCTTGCTACAGACTGAGGCAGGTGAGGAGTTTCGAAAACGCGGAGGTTGTTCCTGCCAAAGTGTGCAACTTTTCTGGGCACCTTCCGGTGCGAGAGCTAACAATAGATTAAATTTTTTTTATTGTTATTCCTGCAATTTGATTGCAAGTACATTTGTGGAGCCAGTTGGTGTATGTCATAAAATCTGATTGATTGAACAGTTAATCCTTGAAAGCTTCCCTTTGAAATATTGCCAAGGTCAACAAGGGATAGTGCCCATGTATACATGTCATGGAAATTACCTATTTTGCCATTTTTATCTACCCCTGTATAGCTGCAAACATGCATGACATTCTGGTCTTCTCTTATGCAATGCATTCTTTCCCCAAAATACTGGTTTTACTGATCCATGTTCTGCTTTGTGCTGGTGGAACAGAGAAAAATGTTTTACTTTGAAGGAGGCGATCGATAAATTAGAGTGTTCCTTATAATTTTTTTTTTTTTTTCAGTTCAGAACTGTTTGTGAAACAGGTTATTTTATGGGAAAGAAATACTGTGAACATTTTCGGGAAATTGTTATTTCTGTGTTTCCTGTGAAGTTTGTCATTGTGGCTTGAGTATAAGTTGTCATTCATGTAAGTGTGCTACATCAGAGATTTTACTTAGTACCACAAGAGGTGCCTTCTGAATGCCATGCTAGTTATGAGAAATGAGATTTTTTTGGTTGGTTGCTTGTGGGGTGTTTTTTTGTTTTTGTTGTGTTTTTTTTT
>VYZW01061038.1:46396-97591 GCA_013401315.1 Balaeniceps rex
TGAGGACCTCAGGCACATCCTTTCTTTTTTGGAATCACAATTTGATTCTGGGTTACCAAGCTTTGGAAAACCTATGCCAAGTGCTCTGAAATAATATCTGTGCTCTGGAAAATACACAGAGTAATTAGGGAATATCCCAGGAGCAACAGGCTAACGTTCTCCAAAACATCACATTTTTAATTCTTTCCATGATTTTTAGTAGCCTCTAAGATTTCCTTTAAAAGACCTTAAGACAAAAATCTTTTCTAGCATAATACTGGCGGTGATTACATCATGATAGCAGAAAGCAATCTGACCTGTGATAAATACTTTCCATTTCTGCTATAACTTTCCCATTGCAAATCAGTTTACAGTTGCTCTATTAAGTCTGTAGAAAGTCGCTCCTGCACAGAGTCTGAGGGCACGAATGCAAGCATCCTACCTCCAGAGAGCGGCTGAAAAACCCACCTGTTTGGGCAAGAACTGAAACAAGATGACGGATGTCAGCGTGACTGGTTCATGCTGATGTCCTCAAGTATTTACCCATTCATAGCCTACGCTCTGTATTTTGCTGCCACGCAGGCGGGATCGGAGGGAGGTTGAGCCTTTTCTGCCCTATTAACTTTGGCATGTTTGCTTTGCTTTTATCTCCCAGTCTCCTCTCCCCAGTAGCAACTGCCTTGCCCTCAGTCCGGAGGATGGCCCCATGACTCCTTTGTTTAACTGCTGTTATAAGCTGCCGCACAAATTGCTTGGCAGAGGGTGATTTGTAGTGACAAGGCTTGAACCTTATCCCCGGAGATTCACCAGATACCTCTGCAATGCTCTGCATCTCTCAGGATGGGGAATAGGAAGCCCAGCTCCCACTTTCAAGCCTGATCTTGCATCATCCCAGCTATTGCATAACAGTTTAGCTGAGATGCAATGGCATGTCCTCCTTCTCTCTGCTGCATTAATGTGGCTCTGCTTGCTCACAGGAGGTGAGCCGATCCTTCTTTCCCATTATTTATGGATCAGTATGCACGCAATGATTTACACACATCCTTTAAGAATTATAGCAATAGATCAGATCAACAAAAATGATGCTTTTTTAAAATATTTTGAGGAGAAATGGGTAATTTGCTTAAGAAGAATGTATGGGATGAAAATTAGTCTTGTGTATGCTTTGAAGTGTCACAGTCCAACTCACATAATTTACAAATACAAAGAAAATGGCAAAGGATTAGTTTGGAAGACATTTTACTTGTATCTTCCTTTAAAGTGTCTTTGCTTTCAAAGTTCAGGTTTTGCTTCTCTTTATTTCTCATTTTTCACTGAATCTGTGATATGTGTTAATTTTCTGTTGTAGATTTGTTGCTGTTCCCTAACTTAGCCTGATTTCTACCTCATATTTTGACTTCTGATGAAGATCGCATCATATGTTTTAGTCCTTTAACACTTGAAAGTTTTGGTTTTGTGATCCATCTTGCTTTTATGTTTTAAATCGTACCCAATGCGTATTCTCCCTGCCAGAACCATAATAACCCCCTACTCTTTCCTACTATTTCTTAGGTCCCAGTAATCCCATAGCTGGTGGCTCCTTATCCTTTCAAGCCTTCAAACAATAACAAAACAAAACTGTAGACCTCTTCTTCTCATTCATCTTTCTGCTGCAGAAATACCTAAATGCCAAGCAGAAGCATGTGAGTGTGTGGACTTGCATGGCAGATGTGGTTTTATTTGGTCAGCTGGCTGCAGAGTTACCGAGCATCATTTCTTCTGCTCTGAGAGTGGTTTTACAGCACTTAAAGGTGGCTGTAGGAAGAAGCTGATGGAAGTTCTGCAGTTGGATTTGGGATAAGGAGCCACCACATGCAATCTCCCATTATTGCCCATGACTAAATCCCAGAGATTGGTTCAGCCTGTCCTAGTGGGCATGAGGTTACTCTCAGGTAAAAGAGTAAATGAACGTAATCTCTCTCCCAACCCCAGAATAGCCTCCCTGTACTTTGCTGCTCTGAGTAGGTTGGTGCCAGGATCCAGTGGAAGGGTTCAGAAAAGAAAGGTTGAAGGCATTGGTAATTTTCCTATCTTGTTATCTTGAAGTATGGGCAGAACTGTCTTGGTGTTGATAAAGTGGGGGACAAAAACGGTGTCTCCATAATTTGTCTGTCTCCTTTGTTCCGTCCTTCAGGAAAAGGATTTTGATTTTGACTGATCTAGGGAACAACTCAGAGGTTCACAAGTCAGCTTTATGTTGTTAGGACTTATGGCCTCAGGACTAAAAGTCCAAGAGAAATAAAAGGCTAATGGCTTTGAATTAAGAGGCTCACTTATAGACTTGCATGCACAGTTCTTTATACTTATAAGAATATATGCAAATGATAAGAATTTTGCATGGGCTTTGATACTAAAATAATTCAATTTACTTTGAAAAACATAGCTAGGGTTCCTGTGCATTACTATTATCCTTCATTCTGTATCTCTCACACATACTGTATATTCAACACATGCAGCATAGCCTTAAAGCTGGAGCACTGAATCCATGTTCTCAGTGCACTAGTTTTCAGTAGGGAAACAGAGCATCCAGCCAAGTGACCAAACTAATTGATGTGTGTCTGGAGAAAGAGAGTCTGGCCTTGGACATGACTGGTATTTTACATGTACTACATCAGTGTATCAAGACCCAAAAAAGATCATTGCCTTAAAATATTAAACACCACACACAAAACTGAAACACTTGCTGACTCAAAAAAAAAAAAAAACATTTTTGTGCAACTTCTGATTCTTTGGTAAATTGGGAATACTGAAAAATTGTTTGTACCATGGATATATTGTCTCATTACATGTTGTGCAAGATTTCCTCCTGCACCAGGAACATTTAAGATGACACGTTCACTATGTTTGTGCAATGCATTTAAAATGTCTTTGCTGAAAAAGTTGGAAGAAGTTTTTCTTTGTGTATTAAAAGTGTCACAAAATCACCAGCACAAAAGCACGGATGTTCTGTGGCTGACAGAGGCTTGGGAGTGCTTGCTTCTGCATCAAGATATTGTCTAAATAGATAAAATAGCTAAACAATTTTTTTTCTGCTAGAGATCTAAAGACATGAGTGACAGGTCTTATAATAATGGTAAATATGCTCGGGGCAATGCAGAGGCCAAAGACCATGACCCTGCATTGGTAGAACACTGTTTTCTGGGAGAATCTTAAGAATTTTGAGTAGACTTAAACATGCATGGGAACATTTGGGATGGTTTCAGCTTTTTTCTCTTCTTATCTCTTTGGAATAACTTATAAATATTTCAGAATGCCCCTGCGACATGTCTGGTCCTGTGTGAAAAAATTTAAGGGACTGTATTTTAGAATTGTATCCCAAGTGCTTATAGGGACTATTGTAAGGTTAAAAATTCCCCCAAAAGCACTCATTTATAACTGTGCCAGATACCCTGTATGTGACTAAGAAGGAAAATCCTGCTCTAGAGGTATGAACTAACCTGCATGTCACGGAGGACGAAATAGGTGGAATAAAATGATCGACAGAAAAAACAGTGGGAGTTGCCTTGCAGGGCAGATTGAACTTTCCACGTAGAACTTAGTGGCACAGCAGGAAAAGGACACCGAAACATGTGTGTGAGGAAGAAAGTAAATATAAAGGAGATGATACTGGCGCTTACTTCTCACTGAAGGCTCGTTAATATTTAAATGGCACCTGCAGTTTTCTTGAAGGTTTGGAGCAGAACAGTCTACACCAGCAGACTCAAAGCTGAGCCGAGGCTGAAACTGAAGTCCGTTTAACGCAAGCAAGCTGTCAGCAACTTGATCACATCATCAAAGCTGATATAAATATACCAAGATGACCGAGTCATTCAGTGTCTGAAAAGTATCACGTAAGGGGATTTATCAGTCACGGGGAGAGAGGAGAGAGCCCACAGCGATCAGATTGTTTGATGTCTTTCTGAATGGTGGTATAAATTTGATAATTGAAAAGGGGAGTTGCCAATAAAACAACTGTTCACACACAAACTGGAGTGAATTCAAGTGCTTGCAATGTAGAGAAAAATACCATGAATGCATCAGAATACTGACTTTTTTTTTTTAATCAGGTGAATCTGTTACCTTAATTAATAGTTTCTAGAGAATCTCTAGAACTTCTCTTTGAAAAACGGTCACTGATTTTCTGTTTTACCAGTTAACCTTTACTGCAGCTATTTAATTACAATAATTATAGAATAATACTGATAATGCCACTTTGTAGCAGATTATTTGTATCTCTGAGGCCCAAGTAATTCTTTCTAGCAGTGTGCAAGCTTTTTAAAGGTTTATTTTACCAATATATTCATACATATGGATACCCCCATACTATCTCAAGGGTCACCGAAGTTGGTGGAAGTCCATCCACTGATACCACTGGACATCAATTGGAAGCTTAAAATACTACCAAGGGCTGGGTCCTGTCATTGTAGTGTGCTACAAAGTGTACAGAAACCTAACAAAATATAGGCTAAGTGCAGAAGTGTGGTGACAGGCACCAATTTCCCAAACTTGTGACTGAAATCAATAAATTAAGAGAAATAGGCTTTTTTTTTTTAACCGTGTCACATTGTTTCATTTTGATGTTGCTGAAAAAAAATATTTGGATGCTTTTGGAATGAAATAAAAAAGCACATGTTCTTTTATACCTTCAGATGAATCTTTTGTTTACATGTATATGTCTTGTCAAATGCTTTAGCTTCTGAGGGAATGCACTCTTTCATCTACTTGTAGTTATTAATATAGCGCTTGAATATTTTGCTAGTCTTAACATCATGATGCCTAGTGTCCTTTTTTGTATTTTATTTCTGAGCAAGGCAGTGTTGTAACAGAGAAACACATTAAGGTAATTTTAAGTCTGTCTTGTTTTAGTTATGTCCATAAGCGAGCCCTACAGCAGAGGTGGTCAGCCAACGTGCCTGGCAATTATCTTTTTCAAAGACTTCAGCACTTGGCTGTTTCCTTGTTTGTAAGGCGTAACAAGCCATAAAAAGCAGGCAAAGCAGAGGGAAACATTGTTTATGTGGTTTCCTTTGCTCAGAGCTTTTATAATCCACCTTTAAAACCACGAGCCCTCGATTGCTCCATCCTGTACTAACGGAACAAGGGGACTGCAGGGGGCTGCTCTATCTGCTGTGCAATGGAGATGTGGTCCCTTGGTAAGGGAGGGTGATGTCAGTCGCAAGGGGACAGGTGGCTCTGACTGTTCTGTCGAGGAGTAGGGTGTCCACGATGACAAAATGATGGTTTGCAACACCTGAGGACAAAACAGCTGGGTGCCGGACGTCATGGCAAGTATCATGTCCCTGTCCACTCCCTTTCACAATGATGCTTGCAGGCTGAGGGCTAGGGCAGTACTTGCTAAAAGCCTGAACGCTGGCTATATTTCACTTGAATAGATTATATAAATCTTTTGTAGTCTTGCATAAGAATATTTCTACTTAAATTTTTCAGGTAGATTGGTGTGAATTGTATGGTGGGTAAGTTCAGCAGTTATTCACACTTGCTGCTGTCAAATTAATTTGTATCTCTCAATAGCAGAAAGAGGGAAGGTGGGGACTATATGCAGGACTTGGCAACGGTGGCGGTGTTTGTCTTCAGCTGGCACCACAGGTACAATTGCTGAACGGGTTTCTGGACCTGAAGATGATTCTTTAATCAGCCCTGAAACTTTCTGGATAAACAATGGAGTGGAATCACTTGCTTAATACTAATATTTCTATTATATTTTCTTACTCGGGGTACTGTCAGATTGGACTGGACTCAGCCACGTTTGCTGTTGGAGTTTTCAGTCTGTTTAAAAAAGGAATATTCTGAGAGCGCAAGAGGTCTGTTATCATTTTCATCTGCATACATAACTTTCAATGACTGTAATGGGAAATACAGAGAGGGAACAGATTGCCTAAGAATGCCTGTCTTTAAAGCAATTAGTTTAATAAATGACCTGACTGAGACTGGTCAGAAAGGCAATAGAAGAGAGACTTATCTATGAACAGGTACCAAATCGCAGTGACCATTCAGGAGTCCTTTGCACTGGCAAAGGTGTGCGGCTTTTTGTCTCTACAGTGCTTTATTTTTTCTGGTACTAATTTAAGGTTTGAAGCCTTTGGAGCAGTTGCTGTTATCTTCTGCAGTTAAGGAGAGGGGAGATGGAGGCAGGAAGCTTCAAGGGTTCTCCAGACAGAGAAGTGGTAGGGTCTTATCTGAGGAATTTCTGGTGGTTCTTCCATTCATTGACTGCTGGAGTATTGGTTATGGGGCAAGCGGCATCTCAAGCTATGTATAGGTTCTGCAGATACAATAAATCTTGAGAGAATTCAACCCAGACGTCCTTCAGCTACCGTGGCCATTTCCAAAGCCCACGGTATGATGCAGATCTCATGTCAGATGTCTCATGTCACTTTGAGCTGTCATTTCCATAGGAAACTATTGAAAATTAGTGAGATTTTGCACAAATAGGTCTGTGTTATCTCCTGCAGCAAACTTAAAGGAATGCTGGGAATGAAGTTCTGTTTTCTGGTTTTCCCCCATTGGTTTCTCAAGAGGTCTTCAGATGCTCAGAAAAGACAAGTACTGTAAACAGTTCAGCATATAAATGACAACACATACTTTGGTTTCTAACATCTATAAATAATTAAAAAGATATTTTAGTTTACATTTTCATATTTTCAAGGTTTCTAGCAACAAAGCTGGTCTTTTAGTGCGGAGTTTTTTTCCCTGTCTGTGAAAGAACAGCTGGTTGGGGTAGATTGGTGCAATTCTTTGGTGGAATGTTTTTCCATTGATGCATGCTGTTTAATAAAGAATTGTTTTCTAACAAAAAATATGTGCTCATCCTCTTAGAATTTTTTCTGGGAAAAAACACCAAACAGACAATTCTGTAACCATGGTTATTAAAATGGAAAGCTCAGTTTTTTAATTTCAGCATTTTGATGTTATAACCTCAGATTTCAAAATGAAAATGTAAGAAGAAACCCATTTTTAAATTTTTTGTTCTTTAACTTCTGAGTTGCTGGAAATTGATTTTAAATGTGTTTTCCTTTCAATTTGGGGCAAATTCCAAGATGTTCAGATTTCCTGTAAAGGATAAATCCTGAGCCTAAGCCAGTAAAGAACTCTGTTTTATCTTGAACACTCAAGTGCTTAGTCAAGAAAATGCTAGCGCTACACAAAACTATTGAGGAAATGTAACAAGTCTGTTGTGCCAGCTCTTGCTCTTGTGAGCCTTTAAGAATCTATTTACTTCAATTTGTGTCAGTGGCAGGAGTTTTGAAGTATGCCATTTGTCACGTAACAACACAGGGAAACCAGAGGGAAAGAGAGGTGTAGTTTCCCATGAGGTGCGGGAGGACTTTTAGCTGGGTGGGAGACTGAAATGTTACACTTTTTAAAAGCCAGGTTTTCAATTCTTATCCTCATTCTTTTTCTACCCATTCCTCTTTGCTGTGGCACTGCTTGGAAGAGGGTTTCAAGCAGCTCCAGCAGCAAGTGCAAATATGGTAATGCATTGAAAGATAGGGTTTTTCAAGAGGGGTCTTGGTTCCCAACTTCCTCAGTTTTCTCTTGAATACATCAATCCATGGGTTCTTCCTCCTACATTTTTCCTCCTAGATTTTACCTGTTCTAAGTTTAGCTCATGCCGTTCCTTACAATAAGAGAAAACCCAAGTGGTACGTAGTGGAGTCCTAGGAGGTTGCAGAGATCTATTCATCAGGATCCCTTGGCATAATGCAGCCTTTACAGTATAATGAGTTTAGGTGCAAATTTTTTGTCAGCGAAATGAGACGTGGACTTGTAACACATGTTGCAGGTTTTGTGCATTTGTGTCTGTCGTGGTTTAACCCCAGCTGGCAGCTAAGCACCGCACAGCCACTTGCTCACCCTCAACGTCCCCCCCGCCCCACCCTCAGTGGGATGGGGGAGAGAACCAGCCGGGGGTGGGGGGAGAAGTAAAACCTGTGGGTTGAGATAAGGGCAGTTTAATAGGACAGCAGAGGAAGAGAAAATAATAGTAATAATCATGATAAAGAATATACAAAACAAGTGATGCACAATGCAATTGCTCACCACCTGCTGACCAATGCCCAGCCAGTCCCCAAGCAGCAGTCGCTGCCCCCCCGGCCAGCTCCCCCCAGTTTATATACTGAGCATGATGTCATATGATATGGAATATCCCTTTGGCCAGTTTGGATCAGCTGTCCTGGGTTTGGATCAGCTGTCCTGGCTGTGCCCCCTCCCAGCTTCTCGTGCACCTGGCAGAGCATGGGAAGCTGAAAAAGTCCTTGACTGGTGTAAGCACTACTTAGCAATAGCTAAACCATCAGTGTGTTATCAGCATTATTCTCATACTAAATCCAAAACAGAGCACTATGCCAGCTACTAGGAAGAAAATTAACTCTATCCCACCCAAAACTAGGATAGTGTCAAAAATGTGTAAATGAACACAAATCTCTTTCTCAAAGAGTTATGGCTCACGTAAGGCTCAATGTTCTCTCTCCGTTTCTTACTGAATCAACACACTGTCATGGCAGTTCCTTCTCAGATTTACATTTGCAAGCTGAAATGTGATTCAAAACTGAAAACCATGTTGATACCACAAGTGTTTTTGCTTGTGCCTGTCATACCATAGATCAAAATCTGTTTTTTGTGAAAGGAGGAAAAAGTGCTTACCCCCAGAAATTCAGTACACCTTTATGCCCAGCAATGCAAGGTTTTTTTTCTCTTGTCCTCTTGGTGGTGCATTGAAGTAGTTTGGGCCTTACCTCCTTTTGGCTTGTTGCTTGGTTTTTTTTCACCTTCCTAGCGAGACTGCTCATTAAGTTGCAGCTAAAATTGTGAAATGCATGTCTAGATCCAAAATCTCTTTACATCTGGAGTGTGTTCAGCATTTTTTTTTTTTTAAATAACCTTGTCTCCGGTCATTGACATGATGCCTATTTATGGATACAGGCATATAAGGCTGGCTCCGTTCTGAGTCAGTATGAGTTTTGCTATTGTCTCCAGTGGAAGCTAGGGTTATGCACTTGGACATAAAAAATTTGATGGAGATTTTAATTAAGTTTGTGAAAGTCATTAGAGGATGATAACCTTTTGTCCCTCCTGACCTCAGCTGGATTTTGAACTGGCTACTTAAAGGTTAAAGATTCTGTATCCCCTTTACAACACTTTGATCCAGGAAGCCCATTTTGTTTTCCAGTCCTTTAAATTTCCATTTTTTGGGTTCGTTTTAAATGGTGGTGGGTGGTTCTTTTTCTTTAATTTCCTGCTCGTCATTCTTCCCCATGCACCTCCTTTAAATGAGGTTGTTTGTGGGATCTGGCCCCATTATTAGGCAGCCTTGCTGTGGCACTCCCTTTGAGGCTTTGTCTTCTCTTGAGCAGACAAGAGAAGGTCTTCATATAGAGAAGGTCTTGGATAAAGCAGTTTTGTATGTTGAGAAACACTTGAATGAATCCCATACCTTGGGCTTTAGCACTGTTTTATTCTGGAGTTTGGAATCTGGTAAAAATGTGCAGTCAGAAATTAGAAAAATGGGGGCTAAACTGATGTGAGGAGAAGGCTAGGAAATGCGAGCTAAGCATTTCTGTTGTTTAAAAAATTTCCCCAAACCCTCGTGAATGAAAGGTTTTTGTTGTTGATGCTTTGGCATTTCTCAGTCCTGCCATGCAGCCTATAAGCTGATACCAAAGAATTTACCTATGTATCCCACATCAGAGCTTTGGACTGAAGTTTGGTTACTCTGAAATAAGGGACAAATTTCTCATTGCTTTCCACAGAGCCAGGGCAAGAGGCTTTCTGATCCACACAGCTGAGCTGCCTGTTCTGGGATAAAAGCTTTCTTTTTAGATTGCAAGAGTTTTAAAAAAATGAACTCTGTGCTTTCAGTCCTAGCTGCAAATATTTTTGGGATCAAACTTGCTTTGTTCACTTTTAATTCCAGATCAAGATGGAAAGCAGCAGTGAAATGTACTCAGGCTCTTCAGGATTCCTACCTGCCTTTAGTTTGAGTTAAAGTTTGGGTAAATTGTTAACTTTCCAGCATTGGCTTACTTACCCTGTTGTAGGACGAGAGCAACTTATTATTGGATCTGCAGATTATGACTGATTTCTAGCCTTACAGTACCCTGAACTCAAACCCCAGATGTTAACATCACTAAAGTCTCAAAAGCTGGAATATACGTTGGATTCAAAGCCTAATGTTGTGACTTAATTTAGTATTTTTAAATATACCAGCTGAGCCTATCCTGCCCTTTCCAACATTCTCTAATTTCATTAGGAACAATTCATTCGTTCTTGTTGATGAAATAATGAAATTAATTAAATGTTGATGAAATAATTGAAATGAATTAAATGTTATGACTTTTTTTGTTCATCTTCCTTGCTCCAGCTGTACAAATCCACCCACTTTTCCAGTTAGTGTGTTGATTTATTGAAAATAAAATGCTGTCTTTCTAGTATTCTGTCCTCACAACTGCAAAATCCCATCTCATCTCTTGTTAACAAATTGATCATTCTTTTAATGGTTTTAAGCTTTGAGTTTGAATTTTGGTGTCCGAGTAAATCCCAGAAACCAATGGACACGCTAGTAATTCCCTGAGACTCCATTTATCTATCATTGATCTTTTTACATGTGCAATCACCATTATACTGGGAAATACATGGGTATGGGGTAACCATCAGTAAGCCACCAGTTTTATGCCTATTCTAGTCGTGAAAGATACCTTTACTTTTTTACTTTCTTATTGCTAGTACAATGCTGATCTTTTTAACCTCTCCTCACTAATTATGTTTCTAAAATTTTGGAGGTCATTGTTCACAAAGATTATTTTTCATCGGGTTCAAGATAGCTTTCTTTCGGTGATTACAGCAGCCTGCAAGAGCTATGAATGCTAGCAATTTGGTTGGTTTGTCAGCAGTTGAGTGGTAATGATTCTGCAGCTTGGAAAACTGAAAATTCTGGTAAACAATTTTCCTTTTCATTTTTAATAAAAAGAAAAAAAAAGCATGAACAATTAAAAAAAAATTTAAATTGTAAAGAAATGCTGCTTCTTCGCACAGTGATTTTTGCAAACCACCAACCTGAATCAACCATTTGCAATGTTAAACTAAGCTGAAGAGAAGATGTAAATATTCCAGATATTATTTACTCTTCAACAGGAAGCATTGGAGGGGTTTGAATTTTTTTGGGTTGGTTTTCTTTTTTTTCCCCTCCCTTTTCCTTGTTTTGCATTTTATTTTAGTAGCCAACCAAATCTAATGTAGTTTTGCATTGTCTGAAGTAACTGAACTTTTGCTTGTGCAAGTAAATAGTCTCATTCAGTGCAATAAGAAATCCTTTGCAAAAGCGTAGCCTAGTTTCACTCCTTAATCATACTTAAATAGGATACCAAAGGCAGTGACATCATCTTACATCCCAGAAAAGACAGAACATGCTAGGGTGGGATTTCTCTGAAGTGTCACAGAGTCTACCTCAGTTAGTTGCATTCCCATTAAGTACAAAGAACAAAACCAAGACCAGGTGGTTTATATAGTGGGATACTTCTTAGCCTGTCTGCAGGTTTGGTAAGTTTTTCACGGCACAGTAAAGTTACTGTGGCAGTAACTTGTAGCACTGTTTAAGTACGGAACTCTATGCTGCTACTATTTGAAGGTAAGGTACTTCTTACTGTTAATAAATATGAGACGACTGACATGGGAAAATCCTCCTTAAATTATTCACCTAAACTGCACTTTGGTTTAATTGACTTTTAATAGCTGTTACTCAAACTAAAGTCTGTTTTAATGGTAGCACCTTCAAAAGCATTTCATATCAAAAGACAGTTTGGGGGATTTGAAATTTGCCTTTATTGTTTTTCTGTAGATCTAATCAATGAAGGACAAATTGCCAAAAGAGGCAAAGGAGCCATCTTCAGCTTATATCTTAGAAATGGAGACAAGACCTTAAAAATTATGACTGCAAGCATGACAGTTTCAGAACTTGCATAAGCAAGGAAAAATGATTAGGCGGAATAAGAAATGTTTGCATCTTTTTGTTTAGCAGCTTAATTCCTTCATGTTTGTTTGCGCCCCATCTCATTTCTGAAGGGTTTGCAGGCTGTGACTGGATATTTTCATCAATCCTGTTCAGAGTTGCTAATGTTTTCTTAACTGAATTTTTTAACTCTTCTAAGCAGTCAATGGCTCTGCCTCAGACAAACCCTCTCAAGTTTGGATTTCTTGCTCTTTAAAGGTGCAATACAGATAACTTCAAAAACCTAGAGATTTCTTTTGTTTGACAGACTCTGCAATATTGGAGAACAGTCCACAGAAAATCCCCTTTATATAATATCAGACATAATTCATGGAAGAATCAAGCCAATAAACCTGCCATAGCAAGAGAGGCAGCTTCCCAGCTGCGCTCCATCCCTTTCTGCATTGAGCTGGGAGAACGAGGGTGATTAGTTTTGTGAACATAAACTTACACAGTTGATATCATTTCGGGACATAAGTCATTGCTGGTACACAAGACCTTTGTTTTGAGGCAAATAAAAAAGAGGCATCAAAAAAATACAAGTTAGAGGGTTTGTACAGCTCCTACAACTTTGAACTTAATGCTTTACAGGAAAGGATAGGGCTCAACCCAAGTTGCACTGCCATCTTTTCTGCGTATATGTCAAGTATCTGCTGAGGGCTGGTTCCTCTGTTTTCATATATACCTCTCCTACCCCAAAAATGCAGGACTTCTCAAGCATGTTGCTAACTGGGGACTTACTGTGGCCTTTCCCTATGGACCCAAGATTTTACGGTCTTGTAATTTCAATGGGGAAAAAAAAAAATGCACTTTTTTGTCATATTACATGAAATAGAACTATTTTTAAGCCAACAAATTAAAGATAGGTATAACAAGATTGTCCCATGTAAAACTAGGGGGATTGGTCTGGCTCCTGTCCAGCCAAACCCTTCAAAGTTTCTCATTGTTTCGACATACCTGACAAAATCCTACATATTGCATAAAGCTTGAAAAGTATAACAGGAAATAGTGATGTTAACGAAATAGGCCAATAATAACTGAAGTGCAAATTTAAACAGGTGACGACGAAGCCAATATTTTCCCTCTATAAAATACTTGCATACACAGTGTACTGCTTCTCTTCTGATTAATTCATGGGGGAGAAGAGTTATAGCCATCTATGCCTTTAAAAATCAGGTAAATGGGATCTCTTGCCATGATAACTGAGTGGCCAGAAAAGAAGAACGTGATGGTAGTGCACTTTAAGTTCAAGTCCTACCAAATGGCACTCGGGTTAAACTTTGGGTATACTGCCCAGTGTTTAAATATGAACTACTCAAAAGAAAGATACAGAAGTTTAAAATAACAGCATGCAGATTTCTTTATAGAATTTAAAGAATGAAAAACACTTGAAAAAATATCAGCAGGCAGGGGCAGGAAGAACAAACGGTAACCAAATTGGTTCCTGTGACAAACCATAACATTTACTTTAAAGCATCAGCGTGCTAGTCAGTAAAAGTCAAGCTACTACTCTTTTAATAGATCCCAGGCCTTCTTAAACTCACTGGTCTGCAAGTATTACCCAGGTCAAGAGCAGGTCAAAAAGTGAAAACCCATGTGAAAGTAAACTTTAAATATCTGCTTTTGAAGAGCTGTAGCAGACCGTCTCCTCTATAGTAAATATACTTCCTCTGTTTTTATGGCATTATGCAGTACACCGTACTTAAAACATCGATACTTTCCACACTGTTTGTTCAGTTAAGAATTAAAAAGCTCCTTCATTACATTTTTACATAAGCCCAATTTATTTTACTCTTAAGATTTTGAGGGATTTTGTTTTAATTGTCATGGGATTTGACTAGATTTTTGTATGGAGCATATCACAATTATTTATTGTAATTTCCATTCCATTTACCAGACTACGTCTCGCAGTTAAAGATGTCTTTTTTAACTATGTGTGTACAAGTGCACATATGCAGGTTGGATTTCTAGCCTTGCTGCCTGAATATAATACAAGACCAAGATCCAGGGACCCGAAAATAAAATCCTGGACTTGATTCCAAAATTACAGACCATACAGCGGTGATACAAGATAAATTTTTAAAATCCCTCTTCTCTTTTTGACATCACTGGGATACCATTTTGGGTTTTTTTGGGTGGGTTTGTTTGTTTATTTTTTAAAAGATTAAAAAATATCAGTGTTGTATGTTGGCATTTTGAATTCCTGGTCTGAGTCTTATTCAGAATTAATGTCGTGTTTGAGCTGAAACTCTTCTTTCCCCACACACTGAGGAGACTGTGACTGACTCACTGTTTTGAATTTATTTGCCTAGTAGAATGGGTATTAATTTGGCCTGCAATACACTTGCTACAGCTTTTGCTGAAGTGAAAGGTCATACTCTGGAGCTGTTTTTCATTTTGTTTTATATGTGTTAATGTAATACCTTATGAATTACCCTGGTGTTTTGTTCTGACAGCTAAAAAGCATAACCATTTTTCCTTCCAGGAGGACTGAAAGAAAAGCAATCATTCCTATTTGGGAGATGATTTATTTAAGATCTTTCCCCTCATCTTTTGCTCCTACATATATAAGTAGTGAGTGAGACTCTGGCTCTGTTTAAGTTGGTGGCAAGCCTCCCATTGATTTCCATTGGGCCAGGCTATTACTAAGTGTTATTTTAGTTCTCAGGGCTACCCTTGCACGTGAAATCTTGGCCAGCTCAATAAAATATCACAGGTCTGAAATGAGCTGAGCTGTTGTTTTGCTGTTCCACAAGGGCCCATTTCTGCTGTTGTTACGGAGGCAGAAGTCCCATTAAAGCCAGACTTTCAAGGATGATTGGGCCTAAGAGGAGAAAAAATAACGTCAACTCTGTCTTTTGTGCAGTTGTCTTCAAGTTTGGTACCAATTTGTGCTAAGCGTATGCCTGAGATGGGACAACAAAATGTGAAATTATAAGTGATGGTGCCGCTGCAGCCTGCATTTGAGGTTTCTGTCTTCCCTACCTTCTGCTGCCTTGGTATTTGACAAATGCTGTGTGTCTTCTTTATTGGTTGGGAAGGTGAAGACTGGATGGATACCTACGGAAGTGGTTATTATGCCAGAAAATGTACGATTTTGACTTCTGCTTGTCACCATTTTTGAAAGCTGCGATGCTTCAGGTGTTTAAAATGAGCATGTGTGCAGTTGCAAATTACATTTCCAGAAACCAGGAAGGGAGCTGAAGCTTGGGCAGAAATTTGGGTCAGTGTAAAAGAGCTTTGCTCCGTGCTCAGAAGCAGAGAACAAAAAACCAGAACCAGCCACAAGTGGATGAATCGGAACTGCTGCACAGGATGCTTCTAATAAGGTCGCACTTGCCTGTCTTCTGTGCATTTTGGGAAAAAACCCCACCATTAATTTTGTTTCTCCAAATGCATGAGTGCAGAATGGAAATTCCTATGTAAGTGATGGGAATATGATGAGGAAGAATGTCTTTCTTGGGAGACAAGTATAATTTGTATAATGAGGTCAGTTAGTTCGATTAGTTTTGCACATTTTCACTATTCACCCTAACCCCCCTTTAGAGATTTGCCTTTTCTTTATTTTTTTCCCAGTGAAGCTAAATCTTCTTTTTAATGTCTGTATTACATTAGGTTGTTGCCATTTCATTACAGAGAATGAATTTGAAAAATGTGAGTAAGATCCACATCAATGTGTAGGTGCTGCACGTGAACTTTCATGAAGGGAAGGGCTGGTACAGTGCCAGCTGGGACTCAGGAAATTGTTTCAGCTCTTTGCTCCATCACAGATATTTGAGTGCATTTAGATACTGCTCAGGTCAGCATTGCAGAACCTAGGTGATGTAGGAACCAAAAGATCTCAGGAGAAAAGTACTGCAGTATCTAAAGTGGGTCTTGGAATCTGAGCGCTTGAGTCAAGCCTCATGCCTCCACAACCTCCGGACAGCAGCTGCTGAGCCCTGCGTGCTTACAGACTCTCCTGGCAACACGGTGGGCGACCCTAAATTGCCCAAGCGTTTGCATCTATCCAGAATTACACTCTTATGGACTGCTCTGGCACAAGCAGGCTCTACCCAAACTGCAAGAGCAACACCATCTTTCCCTCAAATCTCAGGCAGGAGGAGGCAGAGCTGCTGGCAGCAGCGTGCAGACAGGCTCCTCACACCATGGCTGGCTAGTCAGAGCCCTTTTCTCCCTTTGTGGAAAGGTCACGATGATTTTTCTTAAACTCATGGAAAAGTTGTGAAGATAAATGAAGTGAAGACTATGTAAAGACTAGTTATTGAAGCATTGAGGGTCATATTAGTCATACAGCATTTCAGTAGTGCCCAACATCTCGGTGCCTTTGGATATCTGATCAGAGTAACCTTTAGAAATCACCTGATTTCAGAGAACACAACAATCAGGCTTGGATGGCAACATGAAAATGAAGACAGAAGGAATTGTTAATTGCCTCTGAAAGCTGCTAATTGTCAAGTCTCAGTATACATGTATGTGTGCATGGGCCAAACCTCCTGTACTACCCACGTTACACTGAGAAGTCCCACAACAGGTACTTGAGTCCAGCACAAGTCCTTATAAAAGACCTCACTCTGTGATAATGTAGTTGTTTTTTATAGTTTTTTTTCTTTTCTTTTCCCTAAGGCCAGGCTGGCTTATACTTCACTGGGGCAGCAACATGGGTTATATCACACTAATTAAGCAGTGGGGGTGGGGTGGGGTGTGGCACTTCTGGCAAAATGGTGCTCTCTATTGCTTTGTATCCCAACCACCACCTGAACCAGATAACACCAGTCAAATTGCAGTTGGTCAGTAGTGCTGAGTCTACGATAAGGATTCCTGCTGGTGTGGGTCAGCTGGCCACAGGTCAGACTTCTTCAAATGTTTTATGCCAGCCTCCTGCTCTATCTGTTCATGTGCATAGCATGATGTATGTATCAGCACTGATTTGGAAACAACGTGCTCACAGGATTCCATGCAGATACTTATAATTCTTTTTCTGTAAAAACTATACTTAAAGTGAGCTTTATATGTTATCTTTTTAAAATTTTGTTACTGACTGCAGCTTTAAAAATAGAAGTGTTTAAGTAAAGGTAAATATTTTAAGCTGTTTTTGTCCAGATTTCCCAGAGTGGCTGTTGGAAATTAGGGTTAGTTTCTCTGAAATGTCTCTGTGGCCCGTGAAGCTTAAAATTCAAATGCTCTCTCTATTTTTCTTTTCCCTTTCTACTTTCTCCTCTTTTCTTTTCCTACCTGTTTTCCATTCTTACTGGACTAACACCAGTGTAAAATCAGGCACTGAAGAGTGAATTGTATATCCTTTTGCCTATCACCCTGCTTCTGTGATCGTCTAGTTCATAGATGTTTTCAATTACTCTGCTGTTTGTTTTGCCTTATGATCTTGCACAGTCAGTATTTAGACAGTGATGCAATGTATGTACAATCCCTTCAGGTATTTAACAATACCTCTTTACACACTGCCAAGCCTCTTCCCTCAAATGTGCCTTGAACACCCTGGTAGCACAGAAGGCAGATTAACTGTGAGAAACTACAATAATAAATTTAAAAAGTCTGTACTTTCAGGTTCACAGTTAAAAAAAAAAGCCAAAACAAAGAGATCAAACAAAAAAAACCCAAGCCAAGAGATCTACTTTATAGCTTATTAGTGTGTTTTACCTAGTCTGGCTAACAGTTTTTGTCTTGAAAATTGGAGTGTGGGCTGTTTATTTACAGGGGTCTAAACATGTGTATTTTTATAACTTCTCTGCTGTCATAATGAATTACCAGCCATAAGCTGTCCTTTGTTGGTTTTGGTGAAAATCAAATGAAACCCAGCAGGAGCTCCCAGAGTGCATTGTCCAAGGGTGTAAAAATGCTGTGTTGATGACAGATCATACTGTTTTTATTAAAGCTAAGAACACTGACTTGACTTTGCTTTTTGACCCTAGTGCTTTATTGTCAAGGTGATTTTATTTCTACAAATTTTCCTTCTGCAGGCCTCATCAACGATTCACCATAAAACATTAGACAAATTTCCATCATCTGTATATGATTAGAGCAGGTTCTGTTGTGCTGCTCGCCACAACTAAAGCGATGTTTTTCAGCTTTGTCTGAAAAGGAGTCAGTTTACCAGCCTTCATTCATAACACAATGTCTCCTTGTTTTCGTACCAGTTTTCTTTGGTTCTTTTTAAGCTGATAAGGACATAATTGAAGGAATTTTAATGCATTATTTGCTAAAGACTGCAACCAATTTTTCAATTCCACTCTCTTAAAAAATGTTGCCTTAAAAAAAAAAAGTTTTCAAGCAAATGCCCTGACATATGAACAGGATGTACACATCACAGTCTGCTGTGAGAAAAGCATAGGTTTATCAAGATACTGTTGAAACAAATCTTCCTGAAATTTCCCAAATTAAACATGTAATGAAACTTCAAGTTTTTGTGTAGCCACTTTCAGGTTCTTTTCCTGTAAGAATTTCATAAGCTACTAATAGTCAAATCACATACTAAAATCAACCCCATGCTGAAATCTGAGTATTTAATTATCCTGCTCTAAATTTTTCATGTCTCTTTTTACCAAAACAACTAGTTTAACACACAAGTATTAAAATAATATTTTTATTCTTTTCAAATAGAAATATTTTAAGAATGGAAAAAAGTTTTCCACAGAGCCCTTTGTATTGAGTAGTTTTTCAGTAACAAGTTATTAGAAAAGCTTCCCTGAAGTGTAGTTATGAGATAGAAGAGGAAGAACACAAAGTCTTGGTTTAATTTTTTTTTTTAAAATCAATGTGCACAATCTAGCCTTGCATATTAAAGAAATGAACTTGACACAGATTTATATACAGCTCTCACTGATGTCTGTCTGTGGGTTGGAATTAAACCATCCTTTTCTTAAAAGAGAGAAAGACCAGCACAGTGAAGCTCTTATGGTGACTTGGACTTTCATAGGGTTCTTGGGTTAGAGATTTCTTTTCTGATCTGCAAAGAACCCAAAAAATTCAGACTCACAATTCTGGACCAGGTATTTCTCTTTTCTCTCTTGGTGCCTTTAGATTTAAGCATTTAGATGGCCAAAGCAGTGCACAGGTGCTCTTGCGCATCTCCTCACATCACCCAATGCACCTCAATTTGGCATCTAATACAAGATTTGAATTAATACATTTTTTCTGTTACTGAGTGTTACTATGGTCATACGCTGTTCCAGAGAGGTATATATCTGCTTACTGATTTCTTTACAAAATCACTTGTTTTCTTGAATGAATACTTGATACAATACTGTACGCTTCAGATTTTTTGTGAAAGTTTTTCTCTCCATGTTGCTAATTGTGGTACAAGAGAAGATACTGGTGATTCATTTTAGAGAACTTCAGGCTACCCTAGGGCACCTGTGATTTATGCATAGCTTTTTTCAGATGCGACATTACTGATGATGGCTTTTCTCTGGCAGCCTCCTCTGGCATATTTCTCCTCTCTGCACAACCTGTTTTCACCATGATGAAGGAGGACAATTCTTAAAACCCAGGGATGAACTAGCTTTACGAAGAATCTCTTCTTAGAGTTATTTGTAAAATTGAGCAAATATACATGAGAGCAGACTCGATAAACACAGCAATACAATTTTACAAAGATGATTTGGCACTGAAATCCCCGAAATGCTTCATGGCAAACTTTGCAGAGCAGCCGTATGCAGTAAATTAATGTGTGGTATGATCTCATTTTTACAGTCCTAACTTGATATCTGTTGGCTTCCCCCATCCTGGAAGACTGTCACTGGTAAACATAGTTAAATGGTCACTAATATGATGAAGATCTTTAGCAAATTTGCATTTTGGCAACTAAAATGAAAATGCTGACATACTGAGGTAAATGTATAATACGAGATTGATTACACAACAGCAGACTGAATCTTTGCCTGCATTAGGAAAAACTGCACGTGTCAAAAATCGATGCAAGTTTCAGATGCCAAATAATTTGTGGACTGAGGCTGTTTTCCTCTGCGTTAGCTTGTGAGTTATGTCAACAGGAAAGCCAAGCATTTCACACATTTTGAATTGCTGGCAAAATCACAGGTTATTCAGCAGGAAATATATTGAGACAAACCATGTACTCAAAAAATATGCAGAAGCACTTTTTAGACTGGAAAAACAATTTTTCTAGATTGTTTCGAGAAGTGCTAGATCTTTGGCTGCTTGTTCTCAAGGCAGGCTGGTGCCTTGGACCTTGTGGATTCAAACAGAAGCACTTATGCTGCAAAGGGCATTTAGAGGTACGGTTTTTGGAATTGGAAAAGGCTGAAAACATTTTCCCTGCTCATCAGTGACAAATACCTTTTGGGTCAGCATAGGCAGGAAGTGTTTTTCTACATACGGCCTCTGTTGCTCAACCTCATGAAATTCACCTATGGTTTTGAGGATCTATGTATGCAAAAGAGATTGACCAAAACCGGAACTGGAAATAAGCTAGCCCCAGGAAAGCTGGGGGGTAGGAGGTTTTTTTAAGCACTTCTATTTAGATACTCTTTATGCTGTGGGGTCAGCTGGGAAAGTGTTACGGAGCTGAGGTCTGGAAGGAAGGATGAACATGGGAGAGAGTGGCCGGATTCCGGGCAGTCAGGCTGGGCAGTCTGTAGCTGTCACTGCATCTTTCTTCTAGCACTGGGGGCCCTTCGTCTGGACATGGGGTTTCTTTGTCTGAGGTCCCCCATATAGAAGAGCATCAAGTGCCCAATTCCTTCTGCTCTCAGTCTGAGTTGTCTATGGTTTAGAGCAAGGGGTGGGGAAAGAGTTGTATTACGTGCTTCTAGCTCTGGGTGAGCAGCTGAGCCAAAGGCTCAAAACCTCCCCTCTTTTCTAAAAACCCACCCACTGGAGACCCATAGTAATTTTGTTATTAACCTTTTAATTTGGCCTTCTCCCTGGAAGGAAAGAGTCTTCCTTGGAGCAGACGTACTGCCTCATTTTTTCCTCTGGTTTCATTTAGTTTACATTTTTTTATTAACTAGAAAATCTGTAATATAATAATTCATTTTGCAAATGAGGGTGCTGCCACGCTGCATTTCTTCTTTCACAAGTCAGATGCTGAAGCACATCCACTGAAACCCGGTGCTGGCCAGGAGTCACAGCTTCCCAACATAATTGATAGCATCTTGCCTCTTGAATCAGTGCTATCTTGTCTCAGGTATGAGGTACGAGCTCCTGGCTCCTGCCACGTCTGTGTCTTGGGGGGACATTGGAGTTTTTTCCCACCAGTGATTCCCACAAGGTGCTCAAGGCCACTGAGCTGCTTGGCTGCTCCGAGGACGACTGTGCCCTGGCTTGGCCCTTGTGCTGCCTGCGGCTCCAACTGCTTGCCAAAGATGCATTTTAACAGCATTGCCATGGAAATCTGCTGTATATAACTGTTTAAAGACAACCTTTAGGCTAGTTTTCTTTTTTTTTCTGAAAAATGAACTCTGAGGTGATGGCATTATCGATATTCTTGTTTTAGTAATATAACAAATGAAAGTCCTATGTCTTTCTTATGAAATTTAAATTAAAATTCATATTTGTTATGCTAAAATATTTTATTTATGTTGTACTTCAGCAGAAGAGAGTGGACCTTCTGAAGAACGCTACATTGTAATTAAATCAACCACTTTAAAAAGCGATGAAGTAGCTGTGTTTAATCTGTCTGCCAGTAAGAAGTTGGTAACAAAAATGCATACCGTCCACTTACATTTTCACTGCGAGATTTTCAAGGCTCTTTAAAGACTGACTGCTTAATCTTATTATGGTGTGCTTGTAAATATATAAATATGGAAATACAGAACCTGACCTGCAAATTTGCACATGCAGAACATTAAATATGAAACAGTCATGTAAATTTGAGATGAACTGTGTGTCGAGTGGTCACATGGGCCCACCATGCTGTGTTTAGGCAACCCACCAGCCGCTCCAGCAGTATCTGAGATTTGTGCTGCAGAGTGCAGGAGAACGGCTTGGTGTCTCTTATTTCTGCTCTGTCTGTCTCTCTAATGGATGGATAAAATTAGGAAATGATGCAGAGGATTATAGCTGTAAGTGGTATTTTCTAGGATATTTTTCACTGCTCACCACATCTGTGAGGCTGAACTGGGTGCTGGGATCCACAACTTGTATGGACAACTTGTATGAGCGAGTCCATGGTAATGCAACTCACTCAAAATACGTATTTGGAAAATACCAAATCCTTTGATTTAGTATCCCCATTCCTGCAATTAGGGCTGCCAAATTGGTCTTCTGCAAAAGCATCTCATCGCAGTAATCTCATAATCCCATACATCTGTGTGTTAACATAGATGCATTACAGGAGAACTAGGCTGGACGTGCATATGTATATCACATAGTAGCAGTTACACCTTTGAGTATAGCATAGTACAGTATCCGCCATATCTATGCCTCTCTGTGAAATGAGCAGCTTCTAAAATTAGCTTAAAAGTAATCTATGGGGGGAAGAAGGTCTGAGGTTAACATATAACTAGTAATTTTGCTGGGTTTTTTTAATTCATGTGTTTTTAGTTCCCGGTTTTGTCTTTGTGGTTCTTTGATAATTTGTATTTTGTAAATAAAGGAAATAATTTGTAAAATGAGGGAGCATTTTCTTTCCTGAATAATCATCTTATAGTCCTGAAAGATGTAACAATGAATAGAATAGACGGCATTTCATCGTGCTCTTTGACATTAACGCAATATGTACTTTGTATAGGCTATGTGTATATATATGTGTACATATGTATGAATTACTCCTTTCATCTCACTTAAAGAAAAAAAAGATGATTCTGACCAAAGTGGACAAGCTTGAAACTTTGGGATCTCAGGCTCTGGAGTAGGTTGACCTTGGCTGGCTGCCAGATGCCCACCCAACCGCTCTCTCAGTCCCCTTTCTCAACAGGACAGGGGAGAAAAGACAGAAAAGCTCATGGGTCGAGATAAGGACAGGGATGTCACTTAGCAATTACTATCATGTGCAAAACAGACTTGATGTGGGGAAAATGAAATTAATTTAATTTTCCAGTTAATATAGAGTTGGATACAGAGTCGGACAGTGAGACACAAAGACAGCTCCCCTCTGCACTGGAACCAGCTGTGTCCAGCACAAGGCAGCCCTGGGCCTCTTCCCACAGAGGTGCCTAGGACTACTGGGCAGCCTGATTTCCCCCGGGACTTCCCAGTCCCCTGTGGGCTCTCTCCTGGTGAGGGCAGGGGCCAGGTAGAGGTGGGCAGTGACAGGGACAGCAGAAAGGGGAGTTGCGGGCAGGCTCCAGCTTCCATGACGAATCGGCCTGGAAGCTCCAGCTTCCCCCCTGGCCTGACTTTGAGGAGCAGCAGGCAATGTGTCAGCCGAAGCCGAGAACCAGCAGTGAGCTTCCCAGCACTGCTTTCCCTGCACGCTCATCAGCCTTAGCTAGAGATGGCTGCAGAGGCACCTATTTGCCCAGCCTTGGCTAATCTGCTGTGTGTCTGTGCAGCCCTGCTGTATGGCATCTGTATGTGTCTTTGTGACGCTGTATGTGTCAGTGGAAAATAATGGTGGCATAATCTCTTCCTGCCCTGGGTCTATCCACCCCAAATGGCTCAGATCCTCTCATTTTACTTGTCTCACCCTGTGAACCACACACAACATTTACAGGGTCCAGTAAGCAATCTGTCTTAGAGATTTTACCACTCACACAATCATGGTGTCTCCTGGCCAGGTTCAGCAAAGTATGTAAGCACGTGTTTAATTTTAAGCACATGTTTAAGTCCTATTAGTATTAATGGGAGTAAAACAAGGGCTTATATTTAGGTACATGCTTAAAAATGATTTATTGAGGAGAGATAAAATTAAGCCTACGCTTAAGAGCTTTGCTCATTCAGAGAGTGGAATATTTACATTTGCTCCAAACACATGTTCAAGTCATTAGGACTTGTGATATATACTTGTGATTTGCTACTTTTTTGTTGTCTTGCAGTTGGCTAAGGAGAGACCAAGGTGCACAAATGTGATATTTTATCAGCAGATTCTATTTAAAGATAGTCTATTAAAAAAAATTGAAAAAGTGGTTTGTTGTACAATCAACCTGGATAAAAGCCGGTGGGTTTTAGTTTCATTCCTCTGTCTCTTTAAATCTGGATAATGGGGCCAGGTCCACAGCTGGGCCATGGAGAGCAGGGTGCTGGGCTGCAGGGCTCTATGCCTCGGGGAAGCCTTCATTGTGAGTGCCGCCTTGGAGCTTGCAGGTATTGTAACTGGTTTTAAGGTTTCATGGCTTGACCTTTTTTTTTTCCTCCTGCTGTTGCTGCTGAAATTGCGGAAGCAGAAATGCTAGTGATAAGTTATGGCTGTGAGTGCGTGTGCGGGAAAGCTGTGGCACACAGTTGCCTAATGGAAAACAGTTGGGTTTGCTCTGCTGCATTGCAGAGCGCTTACTGGAGGAGGTAAATACTTTGGAAATTAAGGATAGTGTTTGCATGCTTGCTTGTTGGAAGAACTGGAGTTTCTTAACATGTTTTGACTAGCTGGAGAGAAGGTTTTACTGCAGGCTTCAGAAGAGTGTGTTGTGGATGGCTGCTCATATAACTTCTCCACTGCTAGTTCATGATCATATTGAACATTTGAGCCGTTTCATGTGTTTTTTCAGTAAAAGCCCAGCTCTTGAAGGGAAGTGGCAAGGGTTGAGTCACAGCTTTCATTGTGTAAAAAAGGCATGTGCTAGAGCTTAGTGTTTCAGGGTTAAAATGTGAGTTAACGAATCTTTTCAAAACTGCCCTTTCAAAAGTTACTGTAAAAGAGACCAAGTTTTGCTCCTACCTTGTGATTTCTTTAAAGGTCTCTTTCATGATCTGAGGTTCCCACTCATCATTTATCCTGAGTGCTTGGGGTTTGGCAGTACCCTTGCTGCATAGGCCCAAAGGCATTTGATATACTATTTGCTTCTGTTGATTCCGAGGAGTTTAAAATATATGTTTACTTTAATGGTGCAAAGCAGTGATTGGCCTTCTGGAAGGCTTCCATAGCAAACTGTATCTCTGAATGTGTATATGTGCCCCCGAAGCCTGCTCACACAGCCCTGATCTGTGAGTGTAATGCATGCGGGAGCACTGAGCTGCCAGAAAAGTAGACATTCACGAGCATTACCATAAACCATATTTGCATATCAATCATTTATACTTGAAAGCAGAGGTTAGTAACCCTTTCTTTTTGAGCTGGCGTGCTCCACTGTGTGTTCTGCCGTTATGTCTCTGATCTATAGAAAAGCAAGTTTACTTTTTCAACCACAAAACAGTAGTTCTCTTTTAATCAGGATGTGTAACTCTGCTACAATAAAACAAAACAAGTGAAAAAGATTTGAAATGAAGACCTAATATTTTCAGATGAGGGCTGTCTCTTACTACCAAGAAAAATGTGCTCTTCAAAGATGCAGGCTAGTTAATATCTAGGTGGGTCCACTTCATCTCAGGTGGGTTTTCTTTTACGTAGCCCAGCAGGTGCTGAAAATCTGAGCTTGTTGCTTGGAGGCCTTAGGACCATACAGAGCTGAGCTGATAAATGTGCGTGCATCTGCCTCGTTTTATCTAAGGAAGCACTGTTGGCAAAGATAGTATTGCTTCCCAAAAAGCAAATAGTACACCAGATTTATTTTGCCTCTGTTTATAAGAGCTTTACAAGGCTTTGCAGGCCTGTTGAAGTAACCTACCTTTGCTCAGGAAACTTGTAGCTACTGAAACTGAGGACACCATAAGCATGTAGTGTTGTTCACAGCATAAAGCCTTGCGACCCAGGGGGATGCCAGGTACTCCAAACCCTGCTCAGCTGTTAGCTATGTGTGACTTTAGGCAAGTGTCCTGACCTCCACTTGCATCACTCACCCAGCTGTAAAATTGGGTAAAGCAGGACCTCTTTGAAAACCAGATGATGTATCTGAGCTGAGCTTTCCTGGTACAAAAATAAATCCTGAAGTTGTTCTTCTTAGCCTGGGTGTTTGGTATGCAGGTGTATTTTGGCCGTTGCTCCTGTTCATTTAAGGCTGAGGGTAGAGCAGAACAACAGGGTCATCACATGAAAATCAGCCAGCAGGACCTCTCCACAGGTACACAAGAGAAAAGCTGGAGAAGGCCTGAGTTAGCATGGTGGGTCAAATCCTTCTCGGGGTAAAGGGTGGGTATTTCTTTTTAATAAAAAAACTCTGTGAGAATCAAAGAGAAGAATCCAGCACAAACCCATAGTGAGCTGGTCTGAATTTTTAGTGAACGTGCCTGGGTTATGCTTGCATCCCTCTTTTTTTTTTTTTTTTTCTTTCTTTTTTTAAACATAGCTTGTGGGCATGAATGGTCGCGTAAACAGGAAGCCCTGTGTGTCTCTTGGAGACAGGCCCCAGGAAGGGAATTTTCAAGTTTCTTGCAAAAGGCCACATCTCATCAGCTTAGAGTTTGCTTTAAGACTTGGATCTGAAATTGTTCGCGTGTGTGTTTCTAAAATGAAGAATGGGATTAAAGAAAAGTTTAATCAAGTTTCACAAATGTCATCACCATCACAGCTTGAATGCGGTTAGCTAGGCATAGGCACAGATGTTACCATCTCTCAGTATGCTGTTACCACTGGAAGCAATGAATTGTGCTGTAAGTCTAGGACCCAGTAACTAAAAAAATTGCTTAGCAAACAGCTCTGCAAATAGCCCTCACTGCTGGGCACACCCCATCAAGAATATTTGTCACAGCTGTGAAATGTGCAGAGCAACTTGATTTAAATTTCTCAACTTATTTGGTTTGACACCAGACGCTTCTATGTTGTTGGGATGAGTATGGGATGTCTTTCCTGATACAACACAGCACTGTTCTTTTTCCTTTGGTTTCAATGTATTTTAATGTAATAGATGCTCAGAATGGCCACTTCTGGTTTTGCATTAGTATAGAGATAAAGGTGAAAAGATCAGTAATTAGTAACCAAGTTCAGCAGTGAGCTTTGGAATTAGTACTGATTGTACCTATGTACTAAAGTAATACAACACTGAAAGTGAAAACATGTATTTCTGGACAAGGGTGAAAAGGCTCTGTCCAAAAATAATAAATATATACACAAACCACAAAAAGAGCCCAAATACCTATGGTGGACCATGTCCCCAACAAAAACTCGAGGCTTTTATAAACCAACTCATAGAGCAGGGTTTCTGTTCTATATAATAGACTTGTTTTAACTTTCATCTATTTAATTTTTCATATTGCAGGTTAGCTAAATCTCTTAATTTGGCACCTGCTTTCTCCTTTAAGGGCAATTAACGCCCTGCAGCTGGACATGCTGGCTCCATAACTGTCATCATGTCCATTGATGGTTGCCTCCAAACACAGCCTGCCTCCTTAAGCATATTGCCTTTAAGACCCCAACAGCATATGTTGTTCTTTTCTGAACAGCCCCAAAGGTGTGGTAGTCACCTGGGCTGGAGCCACGGGCTCCCTTCACAGCCTTCCCAGCCCTCCTTTCCCGAGGTTAAGCAGGGCAGATCTGTAAGGGCATGGGGCTGGGGTGGGTCAACCCGGTGCCAGGCTCAAGCCAGGATGCACCAGGACTCTGAGCTGGGTTACACTCAGCGTGCTGCAGCACGGCTCCTCTTTTGAAGACCACAGAGATGTCGCTGGTTTTGGAGAGAGCTAGAACTCATTGTTTAAACCGACTTTGAAGTAGAGAGGAAACCTTCCCCTGCCTAGCTCTCTTAAACTATCTTGTTACATGTCATTTAAAATCATCTTCCAGTATCTTTACATATATTACTATAGATACACTTTCTATAGTTATAGAATAGACATAGTTACATTTTTTCAAAACTATATAAGCGTGTGCCTATATATATGAACATATTTGGACATCTATGTGTACTTTTACTATCTTTTTTTGTTACACAGCATGAATATTTTCTGCCAGAAAATCCCTGTTATTTTTATTAATCCTTGATGGTGAATGAAAGTACATATTTTAAGCACCTTTTCTTTGTAAGACAGGAAATTGTATTTGCTTTTGCTCATTGCTAGTACCAATCTATTCTGGTGGATCTGTGACACAGATAGAAAGCAGAAGCGTCTTGAGTACTGACTTCTACATTTATTTTCTCAAAGCAGAGGGCAAAGAGGCTAAACATTTAAAATGCATGGATTCCTCTGAAAGCTTTAAACCTATTAGGGCAGACGCACGGCAACTTTGCACACAGATTGCCCCCAAAGTAAGTCTTGATTTTAGGACTAAGCCAAGCTGGCATGCAAGAGCAGTTGCTGTTGATCTTTTATACTAATTTTGGATTAATTGTGATCTACAGCACTGCGTAAACATGTTAACCTAGTACTTCAGCTTCACCACAGCTAAACATTAATCCTTCTTAATGCTCTAAGTCAACTTTTAGTCCTTAGCAGAATTTACCTTAATCTCTGGCTAGGAAGCTAACTGATTTACAAAACATAATCCAAGAGCTCCAGAATCTTAAGGAAAATGTGCAGAGAAGCAATTCACCTATGCAGAATAATATTCTTCTCTGGTATCCTTCCTAAGGCAGTACTGGGAGTAATTCATCAAAAATATCGAGACCTATGGTATAGAGGTTTCTTTTCCTTTAAAATTATAAAATATGTAGATAAATTCAATTCACCACATTGCTTTTCTTACTTTTCTCATCTCTCTCTATCTGCATAATTGATTGCTACAGAAAATGGACAAATGTAGTATTGTTAATTTGGTGAAACATCGCAATGCATTTTTATTACTGTGAATACATTACCTTGATATGGATAAACAAATCTATTGTGCAGAAGTATTTGAATGTTACTACCAGCAGACAGTTTTGTTGTTCTCTCTGTTTCTTGTCCAACCGAATACAGTTTCTGACAGCCATAGCTGTTATTGTCTAGAATTGAGGTAATGAGCCCAGGTGGCCTGGAAAGGGAACTGTAGAAGACAGAGGAGAGATGATGCCTCTTACCTCAATTTTCTGCAGTATTTTAGTGAAGCTCTAAAAATCAGTTCACCCCCGATGGTATTTTGGAGGGTGGTGGGTTTTTTTGTTGTTTTATATTTGTGGAGGGGTATTTGATAGCTGGGGAAAACAGCTGATGTGGCAGGGAGTATCTGAGAAAACCATGTGTTTAAGGGAGCGGATGTTTTGCAACAGAACTGGGAGAACTCCTGGGAGAGGACCAGTTAATACTCCAGACTGCTGTCACCCAAAATGTAAAGATTCAGAAAAGCAAAGGATATAGAGCTCTATGAAATGAATGTGGAAGAGCTCAGCTTGGTCTTCATCAGACTCTTGAATAGTCTTATTCTGGAGTGTTTCAAAAGCTGGGCTGTCCTGGAGCCTGTCTACTTACTCAAGATCAGAGTTGCCTTCAGTCTTTCCTGTGAGCTTCTGCTTATGGCTTCTGGAAGCTGCTTGATTCTCATCCACTGTGCTCCCACCCTTTCATTTCCTCTCATTTATTCTCTAGTATACTTATTTTCCCTAGTCATCCGTGCTTTTTCCAGGATAATTTCCTAATTTTTAGCCCTAGCTTGACTATTTTATCTGCATTACAAATAATGAGCTTTTTCTATAAAACAAGAGCAGGGTCTGTGCTGAGGAGGCAGGGAAGAGCGCGCGTGATGGCCAGCACCTCACCCCCCACCTAGTGAAGCATTCCCAAAATAAGTGAGGCGTGTTCATGCTTTGGGAATCTCTCCTTGAAACTGAATGAGAAATCTTTGCTGTGCATGGTCTTGTTTGTTCTCGACAGCTTTAATTCTTCACCAGATTTGTGTCCCCTACCTAACAGTAAGAGTCCAGCTTTCACTGAGAAGATTTGTGCAAAATGTGGGTTTTCTATAACAAATTTCAGAGCAATTTCTGAGGTGTGGAGATTTGAATAGGAGACTGCTGTGTCCAGGGTGACATGGATCAGGGGCTTGTGATTTTGTCTCCTCCCTGACAGAGGAACAAGTTGAGGTTCAAGCAGCCTGAAGACTGCTCTGCAATGTACCAGCTGAGCAAGACGTGTCCCTGAGGGGACAAGTCACTGGGCAAAGCAACTTCTGCTCCATCTTGCTTGCATGGTGGCTGCAGGGAAGGTGTTGTGAGAGCGTCACCAGCTGTCAGGAGGGTGCTGGGCTGGGAGTTCTCAGCAACAGGGCCTGTATAAGTAGCTGTTGCACACATGCCAACGAGCAGCGGGAAGGGTGCTGGCCATAGGAGCTGCCCCTTGGGGTTCAGGTTACTGAACTAAGCTGGCAACGGCCAGGACCTATATTTAAGTCTGGAATCTGTACCAGTGTGGTAGAAAGCTCATGTACACACCATCCTCAGGTAACCCCACTGGCCGTCACCCCGAGAAAGCCTCCTGACTGCTTTCAGGGTCCAGCAGCAAGCAGCTTTCCTCCTGCCTCTCTCTTCCACGTGGTGGGAAGCTGCACGGGTTATTTTCACCTCTTTGTACTCTATGTGCGCCAGAGGGAGGCTTCTGAAAAAGCCCCTCATAGTTTCTGCACAAAGGCTTCCGAAATGGGTGTTATGGGGAAGAAAACTGCCCATGTGTGGGCCTGGTACACCTTGCCCCTTACGACTCTGAGTGTGAAGTGGAGGGGCTCATGCGGACCCTCTGTGCCCCACCATCACCCCCAGCCCAGCTTTAGGCAGGGCAGCCACCGGCTGCCACCTTCCTGCTGGCGCGAGGGGGTGGAAAGAAATGGCAAAGAGCTGTAATTCTCTGCCCTTAAATCCAAAGAGGAAATCGGGGTCTCTCAGGGATTTTGATTTAACTAGATGCAAAATTTCAGACCACTTTATTTGGGTCTGTTTGCAATAGATCTTAGTGTTTTGACATTTTATGGGTGTACCACTCTCTGGTCTCCTTATTGGTTGAGTTTCCAGGAAGGCTAGGGAGCAGGACTTTTCTGTAATGGGCTGATCTAAGTATTTAAAATATAGGTATGTTTTCACTGCAGCATCTGAGAATTCTTCCTTCCATCACCTTTTTACACTTTGCTTTACCCTGTTCTCTGGCTTGCTAACACACCTGATGGGAAAGGAAAATGATGTAATTTTAGGGGAATCCCCTCAGAGCTGAGCACAAATGGAATCGGATTCTTTTAACTATATCTACTTGTCTTAAAATGGTGTAAAATCCATGCTGGTCATTCACAATCCTGCTTTTACCAAAGCTTTAAGTTTTCAAACAAAGGAAACTAGATGGTTAAAGTCCAAGCTTTGATAAGTTGATTTCCTAATGTTTTGGGCTCTTACCCAAAATGTTATGACTTTGACATAAAATTGGCAGGAGAGTAATCCATTTCCAAAGCGGTGTCTTGAATTCATTCATTTTTCAAAATGCGTTTCTGTCCTACATTTTTCTGTTCATGCTCATAATTATTTTAAAATAGCACTAATGATCTGATTTTGTTGCTTTGGTAATTTTTTTTCACCCTTTGTAAGCTTGGCCAAGCACTCTACTGCTAAGCAAAGAAAATTTTTATCTGCAGGGCAGATATGCACATTGGAGAGAACTGGCCTTAAAATGCATCATTTTAGATAATAAAGCTGTAGATAGAGGTTAGCAAAATTAAATGATTTACAGATTATTTATAGGCATTTTCTTTATGTGTTAGTAGATCTGGAACTTTCTGCACTCCTGGTGGAATCACCTGGCATGGGTTGTATGGCACAGATTGCTTCATTCACTGATCCCAAATTATTGCAATAGATTTTGGAAGAGACATCATTCAATCTTTACAAGGGAGATGAGATGCCTGAGACTGCAGATGCTCAGAGTCAGGTGTTTAGATAAGCAAATTCTTTCCTTGCTTGAGCAGAATCTAGAGTTCAGAGATGTGTGAAGCTGGAAAGGGAGAAAATTATTCCCTCTGGTCCTGGAAATAGGAGATCTCTGGGGAGAGGTGCAAGGTAGGCCTGGGAAACAGGTGCATTGAAGAAAAAGGAATCTGAGAGGAAATTTCTTCCCTATATCTTTAGAGTTTCTGTCTGGAAAGTTATTTTGTTTTATGAGTGGATCCAAGGAGAGCCTGGGAATTCAGGGTAACCCAAAGCAACAGGGTTTCTTTGTTAACGACTGCCTGATTTATTCCTGGATAAGTTACTTGTGTTTATATCTGACTGTTGAAATTCATTAATTGTATCACTTATTGCACTAATTTATGTTCTCCAAGGCCTGAGGAACCCACAGCATGTTAAATGCCCACATGGCTCCAATGACTGGGATGACTGAAGGGTTGTTTATTTTCCCCTCTTGGGTTTGTGTTGCAGTTGTCATGCTGTTTGCCAACGCTAACCAATTTCTGTGTGCTGCTGCTGCTTGCACGAATTCAGAGCCCTTTGAAGCAAGGAGGGCAGAGATGGCACTTAGGAGGTTATGGTCTCGTTTGAGAATTGGAGACATCTTATGACTCCACAAACACGTTAATTTGAGGGAAAAGAAAGTCTCACTACTACAAAATGGGCTTTACAAGACCAGTCTCATTAAGATTTCCTGGCAGGGATGCTGGTTATTAATGAACTCGGTTTTCATTTAATTCGGTTGGAGCTCCTCAGCCTGAGAAGTGCCAAACGAGGCCCCACAAGCTTTACTTCCTCCACATTAAATGACCCTTGAGAAGAGGTGCAGAAATGGATCTGGCTCCTGCCACCTCATAATCTTGGTAGCTGTAAATCCTTTCATCGTGTACTAGAAGCTTTATCAGAAACAGCATGGAGGCTCAGTTCTTTTAATAGGTACTTGTTACTGAGACAACATTATTAGATATAATGATTTTTTCATTTTCTTTTCTTTTCTTTTCTTTTTCTTTCTTTTTTCTTTTTTCTTTTTTTTTTTTTTTAAACTTTCCTTAGGGCCACTGACCACCCTACCATAACTATGTTGTCTTTGGGATTTGTTGGGAACTAAGCCTGGCCTTTTTGGGGTACTTGATTTTTGCTATATGAGTGCAGCAACTTTCATACAATACAATGCAAAAAATGTCTATTTTTATACCTTCGTTAAAATTTCTATGCCATGTTTCTGCAGGCCACTTAACTGGTTAAAAAAAAAAAAGAAAATAGTAGAAGTGAATGCAGCATGGTGTACCTCCACATTCAGGTTAGGCTCATGAATGGTTATTAATTGCATTAAATTTGCTTCCTGAATTTGTGACAAATCTTGTCTCTTAATACAATCAATAATCATAGCTTGAAGTATGCCTGTTACGTATAAATCTTGATCGTAGTGACACTGCAGAACTGGAAGTTGCTAGAAAATAAAGCCCTTGCTTGTATCTAAATGCTGTGGGATATGTAACCCACATGGGATGGTTGCTTAAGGAGAAGAAAGAAAAGTGTCCGTACCTTTTTGACAGGCAAACATATTTTATTACGTATAACCCAGCTTGGTATAATCACGTTGATGTGCATATCGTATGGTGGATGGGAAAGGGTGACATGGGAGTTAAGGAGGCAGATGTAAGTGCCTGATCTGTTGTGCATCTGCAAGACTTTATGTCATCTTCCCAAAGTTCTTCCATGTCAATAGCTATTGCTAACTGTCGCTTCTTAAAGGAATCTTCTCATATTTGTATTTCTGACAGCTGTACATGATTTAAAACAGGGTTTTAAACTCTTATTTTTACTGTTTAAGAATACGTTTCCTTTAATGTGGATCACAAATATGAGAATGTCACGTCTGCAAATAGTGATCTTTCCCCTCTTTAAGGGATGTTTTAATATAACTGATGCAAAAAATGCGGAAGTATTTTACTCCTTAAGGAAATGAAAACAGGTACAAGAAGAATATGTAACGCCTAAAATTGTTTTGACAATGTCTGTGTTTTAGGGGTATGTTGCATTAGCAATATTAGCTTAAAGTTTTTGCTTTTTTGTGGTAGCAGTAGTCCTATGGGGGTGGGGGCAGGGAGGAAGATATGTCAAAATCTAATGTAAAGCATTCAGTATTTTCTAACTTAAAAGGTAATAGTGAGGTCAGCCAACCCCTGAATTATTTAATTTGAAGGAGATTTTATTATGAAACTCTTCTAACTGCAGGTATTTGTGAAAATATCTTGTCATCCTATTCCTGGTGTTCCCAGCAAGGCTTATTTGTAGCGATGGTGATACTGCAAACTTCCAGTAAAGCCAAATAAAAAAGGATTCAAAAATGACAAATACAAGTGATAAACAGGCTCCGGTGCATGGTGCTAGACCACACCATCACTTGGTTAGACAGAGGTTGTGAGGAGAGTAATCAGTTTTGTTTGAAAAGGCATTTTGTTTGTACAGAATCCAAAGGTACCTCCACTGGTGTGTAACAGCATACTTCTATTTTAAGTTAGATTAAGTGAAAATAACTTGAATAAACAATGTAGCCTATAGTTTATAATATTTAGTTTTACATATACATGCAGATGGATAAAAATATGTGTATACACAAGTGATTTGCTATGATTAGCTGACAAGTTGAGGCACGATACAACACTTAATAATGGCTAGTAAACCTCTAAATGATGTCAGTGTATCACAGAGCTCTTTTCATGATATCATCAGCAGTCATTAAAATTATTTATTGCTGTCATCATGCATTTCTGTTACCCATGGCAACTTGGCAGAAAACATATTGCTAGCACAGCTGATGATAGATTCAATTTCAGATTTTGGTTATGACAATCTGAACATCTTAATGGTATTTTTATCTTACTGGCAAACTGTGCTTCTCAAGGCATGCTGTATTTCAGATACAAAATATAAAAAAAAATAAAGCATTTATGCATCTTCCACACTGCCTGCTAGCAGCATCTCCCCTTTAATAAAGAACAATTAATCTGCAGATTTCAGGGTCGTCTGTTGAGATGGGAAAGCAGCACTGTCTCTATTTTACGGATCCAGGAAAGTGAGAGACAGAGGTGTTTGCACGTCAAGTCGGTCGAGGGGAGACAGCACCCTCAAAGAGGAGCACTTGGCTCCACTGGGGTACGGCTGGTGGTGCTGCCGCTGCCATCCTGCGCAGGTGCCTGCTGCTTTTGCGGGCAACTTGTGCACCCTTGTCTCTTTGACTCTCCTATTTGCCAAAAATACAGTGTAAGGCAGCTAAGTTGCTACAAACCTATTCCAGCATTAAACTCTGATTATGTTGCTTTTTAAGTAACACATGGCATTTATTCAGAAAATCTGTTGAATGAAGGGAGAAAATGGAGATACGTAGATCAGCTTTTTCCACAAGTGTTTCCTTTGGACTAGTTGGCTAAACGTGACGAATCCCACTTTGTGTGTGGAGCGCAGGCTGTAGCTGTTCTTCCACAACAGCACTTCTTCTCGAGGATTTTTTGAAATTTTAGTATTTAATGATAAGTCCACGATTATACAGGTTAAAAAAAACAGAAGAAGAGGGAAACACGCATGCACAATTTAATGTAGAGATTTCAAAAGGAGGCATTTCAATCCTGCACATGCATTGACGGATGCTTTCATTCCCCCTTTTTTTTTTTTTTTTTTTTTTAAATTTTAGTTCTCTCTCTGGTGAGATTAGTGTACAGCTTTTATAGTTTGTTATTTTTGGACATACCCTGAGAGACACTGGTGTCTAAATTTATTCTCCCTGATAAACTTCTTTTTCTTCCACCCTGAATATGGGGCGAGGGCGGGTTTCTCATTAGCAGTGCAGCAGCCTAGTGTACATGTACGATACGGCAAAGCTGTGGCAATGGTATGTTTGCAGAATTTGGTTCCTGCGTGAGACAGGAGCTACAAAATGCCTGAGGAGAGAGCAAGTTCAAATGGAGTTTGGTATTTTCCCCTGTCATTACATCCTGCAGAGCTTTATATTTCTTTGAATTTCTTCCTCTGTGAGGCTGCGGGTCTGGCTGGCACTGCAGGAGCAGGCACAGGCGGTGGCGCGCCAGGGAGATGGGCACATGCTGTGCGTTGGAAACGGGGGGGGTCTCCACACAGTTAGTAAAGCAAAGAGTAGGTCACAGCTGAAATGAAGTTCCATGACCCTAACCAAATCATTTGGCTTGATTCATGCTAAACAAAAGTGTAATTTATGCTTGAGCAACATGCTCATCTACTTAGAATAAATACAAATTATTCTGGCTTCTGAGTTTTGACATAGTTTTTTGAAGTTTCCTTGAAGTTATTATGATCAGATGAACTTAATTACAGAGTACTTTACATGTACTCATCTGGTAAATGTCATACAACAGACAGAGTCAAAGGGAAGGTATGCAGGATTTTCGGTCTCCCTCCTCTTCTTGTTACGCTCCTTTATGCTGCCACTGAGCTTTAAGCATGCCTGTCTGAGTTGTTCCTCCTGTTAGAAAAAGAACAACCCCTCTGCCTCCTTCTTACCCACCTCCACCACCACCCCAAAAAAAAAAAAAAAAATCCCCAAAGCAAAACTCGGACTGTTGCCTGTTCAGAAAGGAAACCTCTCCCAGTTCACAAAAATAACTGCCTGGAGAAATCCCTGGAGCAGGCAGACCGTTGTGTCTCTGCTGCTTACTCCAGTGGCATCAGGAAGCCGCTCCCTTGGCTGGGAAGGATGTGGCATGCGTCTCCCCACCGGCAGCGGCATCTTCTCTGCCCCTCTTGGTACCGAGAGAAGAGGAAGGGGCCAGGATGGGACGTGTCTGAGAAATCAAACCCTGTTGCAGCAAGCTCGGCTTGACCCCCACACTGAGAGTGGGGCTGAGGTCCCCACCTGGGACGTGCCAGCCGCAGGAGGTGAAGCAGCCTCTCCCGGGCACGCTAGGCTTCTCTCAGCAAAGCTGTTTGCCTCCATTTTGATGCTTTTCCACCTTTTTCCACTCTTCTCACTACAGCTCGGTAAACTTGGTGTTGGAGCTTTTCAGCACTTATTATTCAAGCAGATTTTTTTTTTTGCCCCAAGAAATGCAGTTTCAGTGCGTGTGTGTGTCTTGCTGCTTCAGACTGGTGAAGAAGCGGTCTTGCCAAGCGGTTTATTTAGGACCGAGCTAGTGCAATTTCCAGTTGTACTGTATATGTTAGCAGTGATAAGGGCACTCCTCTAATCTTCAGGGTCATCTCTTCCTACTGTAGTAAAATAGTTTTAACGTGTGTAAAGTAAGTTTGAGTTGTTTCATACAAAGAGGGTCTGACAGTTGTGTAGGGGTGTGTAAATATGTAAATCTATTTAAAGACACTAGGTTAAGCTTCTTGAGGCACACACCTCCAAATACTAACATGTTCATATTTCTCTTCCAAGTGGAGTTACACGAGGTATAGCAGTACAATTTTTTTCCTCTTGCAAATAGCTGAGATGCATATTCTTCTTGTTAGTGCAAAGCTTTAGTGTACATTTATGCTCTGCGATATAATACATATTTTAATTGGCACTGTATTTTTAGATTAAAAAAAGGTCTCATCTGCAGTACACTTAGCAAGTCTGTTCCAAAGGAATATTCCAGAAAATAACTGCTAAATGGCAGCAGTTTGTAGGAGAGTCAGCACTCACAGAGTCATTTTTTTCTTGGAAAAGTTCTGCAACTGGGACAATGCTGAATATTTTCTCTTTTTGCTGGCTTTCATAGAAAAGTGTTTGCAGGTAGCAAGTATGTGATACTCTTTCTCTTGGCATGTTTTATCAGACTTTTCATGAAAAGTGTTGGTTGCTTTTTTTTTTTTTTTTTTAAATTTAAAAAGCATCCTGACTAAATTTTGCCGTCTAGTTAATAAGTAACAAGTGACTCTAATAAGTCTGCTGTCATGCTTTTTATTTACAGTGTATGCGGAAATTGAGAGAGGAGGGGGAGACAAATCTGGAGTGAATTTCCATCACCCATAGTGGTTTTTGCTAAGAAAACAGTCTTTCAGTGTAAACAACATCTGTATTTTTCATGTTGTCTTTCTAAATAATGGTTCTGTAAATAACTTGCCCCCACTGTAGGGCAACAGTTAGATTCCTTAATCTCTCAGTCATCCAGGGGTCTGTGCAGAATGCAGTCTTCCAGCATATTTAAACATACATCTCTCAAACTTTTGATATCTTTTCCTCACGGCAGGATTTCAAAAGGTGGATGACTGTGAAATGCACTTTCATTCTCTGTGTTAGTGCTTTAACATTAGTCTGACTTTAATAGGCTGGGATGATTTCAGCTTATAAATCTTCAACTGGAGGATAAAGTTCAAGTAGATAAAATCAAACAGATGTTGGTGGGAGGATTTCTGCATGACCCATAAAAGTGCTATCATCAAAGCCTAGAATCATTTGTTTTGAATTATTACATTGTTATCAAAAGGACTGTAGCAGTCTGTTTGTTGAGAAATTGGATCTGTTTATCTGAAAACAGAACAAAGATGCCATGCTAAGACGTCCCTGGGAAAGTGTGGGTTAGCTGATGGCTGACATGGTAGGGTAGCTGTGAGACATTTTGATTGACAGCTGTCCAAATAACTGCCAGGCCTGGAAGCCTCTGCATATGATTATATTATTGAAAATAGCATCTGATTAAATGTTTAAGTGTTGCTTGCTTAAAAACAAATATATTTTTCCTTTGTTTTGAGGAAATGAAGGTTTTAAAAAGCTTTTGTCTTTTTTTTAATTTTAAAAAAAAAACAGCTTAGTGCCAAGTTACCTTTCAGTAGTAATTTTAAGTCATGACTGAAAAGTGTTGAAGACTTCGCTGAAGTGACATTTCACTCTTTTACTTCAACTCAAGTTGTGTCCTGTTAAATAGAAACAAGTTGCACCTGCATAAATGAAAAAATGTGTTCTTTTTATTACTCACTGAAAAGACTTTACTCATTCACTCATAATTTATTTAAAAAAAAATTGGCATGCAAGTGACATATGTACTAGTGTTTAGAGTGAATCTAAGACCAGCACTCAGATTTAAGTGGACATCATGTAAAAGCATGAGAAAATCACTTTTAAAATCCTTCAGCTACCACATATGTTCCCCTGTGTGTGTGTGGATGCACACACAGTGCAGCTCAAGCTTCACAGCTGACACAGATTTTAACTGTCTTCCCTTTCCTCTGGAAAACTGCTGAGTAGAAACTGAAATAGGCCAGGAAAACGTTTTGCCTCATATACAAATACTCCATAGAAGGGCTTGAACCTTGCCCTGGAGCCCTAAATGGGGAATGGGATGCAGCATCTGGACAGCGTGGAAACACCGAACATCGAGATTTTTCTCTTAGGTGGGCATTAGAGGTGAGCCTGAGAGTAAATGCAGTGAACTGGACCAAGGAATGGCTCCTGCTTGAAGCCTCATCTCCCCTGGGGGCCATAGAGCTGTGCGGGTGCTTTTTTTGGCTGGAAAACCTCAGGGTTTTCCTGAGGGTTTCTTCCAGCCTGACTATTTGCAAGGTTTTCCTATTGCCCGAGCAAAAGTCACAATAATGCCTGTAAGAGAGGCATGGACGTGGGTTGTTGCTACGCATCGCTGTTTTCAGATTTTCCTGAACGCTTCCACTGGTTGGGTACCTTCACCTAGGTCTCTTGCCTTTCAGGGTCTTCTCCGTACTGTGCACAGAGATTGCAGTGCAACATGAGGTGAGCCCTGAATAGGCGTAGGGAAAATGTATACAGAAATCAGGCTTTTCCTAGGGGACTGCCTTCTCTGTTTCTATGGAGGGTCAAGGGAACACACAAAACCTTTTTTGAACCTACTTCTTTTCTGAAGTCAGTTTTCAACCAGGAGAAGGCAAACCTTTGGGAATTTCATGTTATGACACCACTTGGTCTTATTGCAGTAAAATGTCTTGGCTTAGTTTCCTTTTAAATGGCATTTCTCTCTATCGATTTCAGTTCTAACAGTCGCTGTTGCTGTGTTAATGTTGCATCTGATAAAAACAATGATGATGAGTTTGCTGAGATGCTTATGACCATGTCAGGTGTAGCAAAATGCTTTCCTGAATTCAAACCCTATGTTTGAATCTCCAAATAATGTTGAACTCTAGTTTGCAAACATTATCAAGATACTTGCCTGAGCTTAATGGAGATTATTTTAGCAGTAATAAATAATATCATTCATATGTTGGGGTTTTTTTTAAATTTTATTTTGAAATATCTGTTCAGCTTTGGTCCAGAAGGCTTAATTCTAGAATTGCAGCCCTGCTCTGAAGGAAACTTGCGGGCAGGCCTTGACCCAATCCTGCAGTGGTTTTGCAGGCAGCTATGTCTGTATAAAGTTTGCCAGACTTCAGAAACAGCCTAAAACAGTCCAATGGGACAGTCATGTACGACATATTGTTGATTTTACTCTAAGTGTAGAGAGAAATAGTTCTCCCCTTAGTTTAATATTTTAAAATGCCACTATTTTCTCTGCTTTGTAAAGACTAAAAAGCTTGCTATGACCAGATGCGTAAAATACCCACACCTCATGGCCCATTTCATTGCCTCTGTGAGTGCAAGCTCTTTCTCTCTAGCAGCCAGTGAATCCAAAGAAAGCACAATTTGTGCTTAGAGGTGGCCCCTTCAAAAATGGGTGGGTGAGGAGATGAGGGTGGGAGCCATTGCTGCTGAGTGGAGTAGGGAGACAATGTAGGTAATGGATGGAGAAGCTTGTTGGGATCCAGGATGGACACAGGACCCTGTAGCAGCCCTTCTTGGGAATCAGTTTGCTGGAGCCAGGAAGGGAGTTGGGACAGCACCTCTTGAGATTCCTGGGTTTTGGAGCACGACAAGCAGCGTTGCCTTGTGTGGAGGAAGCTGGCCGAGACCTGAACATAAGGGAATTCTGGGTGGGGAGTGAGGAAATTGAGGCACACCTTTGAGGGACTCCGTCTTTCAGTTTTGACAACTTTGTTTTGACAACTTTGTAAGTGCTACTCTGAGAGAGGGAGAAGGTGGTGTTAAATCTGCTCTCCACAGAATAACTAGAAAACAAGACTGCTGTGCCCTGCTATGGGGTGAGGGCTCCTTCATAGAAATGAGTCAAGCAATAAACTGGATTACTAGAGTTTATATGGAAGCTTATGTGACCAAAGGCAAACTTGCCCTAACTTTTTTAAGATCTTTCACATTCTGAAAATACATTATCATGGAATATAAAATCAGTTATTCCAAACTGTATTTTAATGCATTGCTTTCTCTGAGGTACTGAACTTGCTGACGGTGCACGTGCTTTTGTGTTGAGTGAAGAGCTTTTTAGAGAAAAGCTAACGTATGAGGTGGAGAAGAGCAGAGAATATTATTTATAACGCTTAACTTCCTTGTGGTTCAAGATGCTTTCCTACTTACGTTGCCAAGTTTGGTAAATTACTACAGTTTAGAGAGCCGCTTCTTTATAGTATATGAAAAAAACATAACTTTACAGCTTTTGTTGAAAAGAAATCTTGAAAAAACTATTTTCAAGCAAGGCAAAAACACTGCACTTTGTGTAAGTGAAGCAGGACTGTTCTTATGTTTACTGTGCTCTGAGAGTGAAGAGCTTAATCTCCAAGACTTTGCTCAGTTGAAATGAAGACCTCTTCAGACCTCATAGCAATTTTGAGAGAGCAAAGTCATGTGAGACAAGTTAAACCAGAAAATAGGTAAAAACTCCTGAACTTTTGGTTAGTGGAGAATGTAGAGACTGAATTTTGCCTTTGTTTGCTTAGGAAATCGGTTCCTTTTGGAGACCCATGGTTAGTGAATAACGGTTTTCTTCATTTGCAATGTGATAGTGGTCTAAGAGAGCTATAAGGCAATCATGCCATTTGACTTTTCTCTCTCTGTTCCTAACTTGTGTGTTCCACTTGTCTTCTGGTGCTGAGGTAAGATTAGAAAGGTTATTCTGTAGAGAATTCTTGCTGAGAAAGCAGTCATACTCACTATACTTCCAGCAGAGTCTGGGTTTTGGGTAAGACACACAGGGAATCTAATTGTCTTAAAGCCTAAGATAAAAAATTAGTTATCTGGGGACAAGGTGAAGGTGAGGGAAGAAATGCTGTGAAGGAATGTTGTGGCCTGAAGGAGAAAATGCTAGAGGAATAGATGATTGTAAACTGATGAGTTTCCTTTATCTAATCACCTACCCTTAGTCCTTAAGGATCTCCCTCCTCAAGCTAAGAGGTGTTCTTCCTCAAAAGCAAGTAAAAAGACCAGAAGAAACCAAGTGGCGCTTTCTTCCTAAACCCAGAACTAATAGCATATTTTATAGATAGTCACCTTGTGTGGCTATCAATATAGTCCTAGAGCTTTGCTAAGCACTGAAGAGTTCTTTCTTTTATAAGGCACCATTCTGTTTTACATGTACTATGTGTACCACCTACTATGTGTACGATCTTCTTTCTGTGCTGTGGTGTTTTGCCACTTTCACTAGTTTCATTGCTGTGAAGGATGAAGAGACAGCTGGAGAGACCACAAAAATTATACACGGTGACTGTTTTGGTCATTCAAGTTTTCCACACATTGGGTTTGCTCAAAAGATCAGAGAGCAAAATCAAGGGAGCATATCCAGAAATGCAGAGCTCATAAAACTCCCCCCATCCCTTTAAGGCAACACACGGTTCTTGCTTTCTGTTTAAAGTTGCCTAACAATAGATGTTTTCTGCCTGGCACAGACATGATATTGCTTGCTAATGGACAGCTGTGAGTAGCTCAGAGTTAAATAATGAAGATAGAATAGAATAGAATATTTCAGTTGGAAGGGACCTACAGTGATCAGCTAGTCCAACTGCCTGAGAGACAAAAAAGAGACACCCACTCTCAGTGAACATCATAATTAAACAACTCTCCTATTATGAGCTGCCTCACGTGCCTCTGTGTTGGTACTGTACACTTTCAGAGGTCTTCAAAGCTCTGTGAATTGTGAAGGCAAAAAGTAGCTTAAAAGTAAAGACAATCTTTGGGTGCTGGAGGTGGCCAGGGATCAGGCGCCAATTGTGACAAGTGTGATGAAACTTGAGAAAACTTGCAGTTAATTTTGCAGTAAGAAACAAAGTCTGTAAATGACCTTGCAAGGGACAGAGTGTTCTCAGGAATTTTTAGTTCCTCTGTGGATCAGTCTCCCCTCTGCCCCCAACCTCGTATGCTGGTCTTGGGAGGAGACTGATGGCTCTTTGCCTCCAAGTTTTCTGTAAGTCCCAGGGCTATGGCGGAGAGAGGGGCTATGGGCTGGGGGATACATGGTACTGTGTGGAATTCTCTTTCCTGAAGAGTGCTTGCTGGGGTGAGGGTGTATTGAAGGTCAGTTTTTACCCTGTTTGGGTGATTCCCTCTTCCCCTGAATATGAGGTGAAGAGGAGTCAACTTTTGAGGATATGTAAAGTCAGCGATTAAGGAGACTGGCTGTGGAAAGATGTATCTTATTCAAGTGTAATCAAGAAACTGCAGAAACAGTTCAGAAGATTGCTCTGTTGTGCAGTTTGGCAGACCTGTGTGATGATCTTTAAATGAGGAATTAATTTGTGGTACTTTAGCGGAAAAAAAAGGACAAAAAATGCAAGATCTCAAAGGAGAAGGGTAAAAAAGTGTATGTTAACTTTACTAAGTGCTGTTAAGATGTGCAAAGTTAATGAACCTTCTCGTGTAAATGAAGAATGAAACCAGAGCAGCCTCTGTGGAAAATTTTTCAAATGACTCCTGAAAAGCCTGGAGAGAAAATCATTATAATGAAACTAGTGGGGAAAAAATGTGACGGGATACAAGAAATCAAGTTGTTCAGAGAGAATGATTTTGCAGCCATAAAGCATTAAGACAATGGGGAACAGCAAAAATAAGTTGTTCTTTGTCACTTGGGCTATAACAGCAAAGCAGCAATTCACAGTCAAAAAGTAAATCGGTAGCAGGGAATTCCCAAACAAGACTTTCTTAGCTTTATGCATGAGAAAAAAAACACAGCATGAATCCAACTCAGTTGACATGATACAGTCATGTACAGTCATGATACAGTCATGAACAAAATAATGCCTCAGAGATAAGCAAATGGCATCCAGAATGCAAAACAAAATTTTACATAGCTGGAGATTTCAAGTAATAGCACAGAGAAGTCATTAAATCTGCAGCAACTGATTTGTACAGCAGCCTCATAAATTAAATGAAACCATATTCAAAGTACACAATGCATTATAGTTTTGCTTCTGAAACTTCTGAAAGAAAACAGAGATGTTTTTGAAAGCCTGCGATGCTTCCAGATATCCTAGGCTTGGAAATAGAGAAAAATGATTCAGTCTATAAAGCATCTGTCTTGGAGAGTAAGTAAAAAATCGCTGTGTCTGTGGAAGATAAAAAGAGACAGTGGCATTGCTAAAATGGCAGTGCCAGAAAGTTCAATATGTGCCCTCATAGCCCTGGAAAAGACATTTTAGGTTCAGATAGGTCTGAGCAATTAAAATAAATTGCTAGAGAGCTGCAACCAAATACCTATGCTTGAATAAATATTATCCAGCTTAGTTAAAAGAAAAAAAATTGTCTGTACTCAGTGCCAAGTATTACTGGGTAAAGAAAGCAGTTACCAAATCACACTCTGGACACTGGCAGGGAGATGAATATTCTATGTGGGATGAAACCTTCAGCAAAAAGCTCCTGTTGCCACCCACGAGGCTTACAAATAGGAGGTGTATGCAGCAGCGCCAAGGGCGATGACATTCTGATGTATAGGTGCCGAGACGGTAGGATGGAAGCTGTGGCATATCACGCTCACGGCCTCATCTGTCTGCTAGTAAAAGCCAGGGGAGTAAATCTAGAATTGAAATAAAATGATGAAATTGTGAGAGACTGTAGCTTCATGTGTGGAACAGTTCTGACCTCCTAAGAACTAAACCCTGACCTCCAAAAGGTAAAAGCAATACAGGAAAGCCTACTACTAAAGATATTAAATCAGTTCAGAGATTATTACGGTTTATAAACTCAGACTGAATTTTTTTCTGATCGGTCTCAGATGTGTGCAAATTCCTGTGGCAACTGCTAGGGAGAGGTGCATGCTGGAAGCAGGTCCCTTCGTATGACCTGCTTTACTCCATGCTCCAAAGGGCTGAAGACCATGTATGCCGGAATTTCAGGTTATCTTTTAGTTGACTCTCTTTGCAAATAGGAGGGTAACAGACATTTCTAAGGTGGTTTTTTTTGAAATTAAGCCCATGTTGTCCCAATTGGATTATAAGAAATTACACCAGCAATGGTAATGATTGCTCTGAAAGCTGCCTGCCCTTTGCACTGTACAGAGGAGCCTTGCATTCGGTGTAGCAGTGGCGTATTTCACCTGCCAAAGGCACAGTAGCGACAGCCCATGTGAAGAAGCCTGGTTCCCGGCGGGTAGCCGGGGGCTCGGGATAAGCCCAGGGGAGAGGCGTGCTTCTTCTCCTGGTGTTTCCTTGCTGGCTGTACTGTCGTTCCCATTACAAGCTCCCTGCTGCTAAAGAGGTGACACATGTGCTGACAGGGTAACAAAGCGATGGCGAGGTGAGGAGAGGATGGCCGTTCTGAAAAAAATAATTGAGCTTGTATTCTGAGTGAGGAAGAATGGCAATTTCTGCCATTTGTATGATGGCACGGCAGATGTTGGATTCCTTCCCTCCTTCCTTCTCCTCGCTGTCAGAAGAAGCAGAGCAGGGCAAGGGGATGGCGTGAGAGTTAGATCTGTCCTGTCCTGCTGATGTGAGCATTCATGTCCAGGTGAGGTATCAGACCAGCAGTAAGCACAAATAAAACTGCTTGTAGAAACAGCAGCATTGCAGCAGTTTGCTTCAGTGCTGCCTGGCTCTAGGGCAGGTCAGTGGTGGTGCAAAACTGAGGATGTGGAACAAATGGTCCGAGCAGACCAAACTGGTTATTTTTAGTTTGCAAAAAAACCTGTAAGTGGTGGCCTGTGGGCTGGAGGATTGGTTAAAAAGGTTGACTTGATCTTTTTTTTTAATAGTTTTCCAGCAGGACCTCATAGCTTTAGTAGGTATTGAGTATTGAAATCCTCCCTCCCCGCCCCTCCCCATCTTGGAAAGTTTTGCTGTTCAGGGAGAGCTTCCCCTAAAGGGAAATGACTTGGGTTGTCTTGATTTTCTGGTGGGCACAAGCAGCTGCCCAGCTCCTGTCCCCCAGCGCCATGGTGGGGCTGAGGTAAAGTGATCCAAGGGGGACCAGGGGACGCCACTGCGGGGGGAGCTGTGGTCCCCCCACCTTGGCCTGCAGGCAGAGCGGGCCTGTGGCAGGAATCACAGAATCATTTGGTTGGAAAAGACCCTTAAGATCATCGAGCCCAACTGTACCTGTCCACTACTAAACCATGCCCCTAAGCACCTCGTCTACCCGTCCAGGGATGGTGACTCAACCACCTGACAGGAAGGCCCTGTCAGGCCGAAACAACATGTCTGCTTAGAGGGCTGCCCACGAGCACCAGTCTGGGCTTTAGGAAGAGGTTAAATGCTCCTAGCTGCCTGCCCTGGCCTGCTGGCTGCCTGTGGAGGGAGCCATGGGCTGAACGTGCTCTTTGTTGGGGCATGGCGACTCCTCCTCTCTACCACAGCCACAGTTGCCAAAATAGGGTCCTGCCACCACACTTCAAATGCACGGCAGGAAATCGCTTATGTGGAAGATATAATTGCCAATGCAGAGCAGCCCTCATGCAGAGGGCATGGGGGGCAGCGACAGGTTTGAGCCATTTTTCCCAAAAGCAGCCTACTTAACCAAACGTATATATATTTTTATACATTCTTGGTGCCATACTCAAAAGCTGAACTTCGGATGGTGTTTTTATGAAGTGAGGGGAAGGAGGTTTTCGGAGGGCTCACCAGCTCCCAAGTCTCCTGTCTCCCGGCCCTTTTCCTCTTGTTTCGTTTTGGGGTTTTTTTGCTCTCCATGTCACAAAATCTTACAACTGCTTCATTAAGCTGCTGTGTGTCACGGTAGCAGCTCCACAAATTTAAATTGGCTATTTTTGTCCACGAGGATGTGAAACTGGAGGACCAGGAGAACCAGCTCCACAGCTATATTTTCCATGTGCTGAATGGGGGCTGGTATAAACAAAATGCTTTTTCCTTCAGGGGTTTGGCAGCTCTCACCCAGCCTGTCAGAGAAATGGTTACAACTATTTCTCCACTCTCAAATGAGGCTGCTGAAAACTTACAGCCTCTCTGGGAATTTCAGCTTCTTTCCATGGAGCGGTTACAAAATCCGTTTTTATGTTATGTTTAATTGCAGACAATTTAGAGTGTTAAGAAGTCTCTCCTGGCAGATGTAGAAAGAGGGGAAAAAACCCCAAAACAAACCAATCCCACCACACTTACCCCTTTTTCCTGTCAAGCCTAAATAGTTATTCCTTTTGGCAATATCCACAATTTTTACATAACCTGACTGCCTGTTCTAAGAAGATGCTCACAGCAGATATTTGCTACAACTTATATCCTTATTTTTTTTGTTGTTGTTTTCTTTGCTTAGTTTACTGAACAAATAATTTTTCTTAAATGATATTAATTTAGCCTAAATTATTCATTAAAGAAGTTTGATTTCTGCTATAAACTTTTTTTATTGGCTAATAACCTGTCTTTTTGCAATGCCTTTTAGTTGAATTGCAGTTGCAACAAAAGTGACAGATAAATAGGTTAAAAAAAGCCCTTAGGTGAAGGAGGATAATACAACGCAAAGTCATACCAGGAGAGGAATTAATGCAACAACAGTGTTAGTGATTAAATGCACCAAAATGATCAAAGTTGATTTTTTTTCTATTCCCCTCCCCTCTTTCTTTTTTTAAAAAAAACAACTTTAAAAGTGTTTTTGAATGAGGTTTTTTTCAGAAGGTGTTTACAGAAAGCAAATATCATAAAACCCACAGATATTCATGAGGATATTCATGCATAGCAATAGTTGTCATGTGGTTCTTTTGTAAAATGTTTACTTTTCCCATGATAAGTTGATACCTCTGGATATTCATAGGGGTTTGCTTTTGTTTTTTCTTTTAATGCTTAGAAGCACCTTTCACAACCATAGACCTGGTCATCCACATAGGAAGCAGAAATAGTACCACGTGCAGCAAGTAAACAACAAATGTTTTTGAACAGGTGACAGACTAAAATGAGAGTGAAAACGGAGAATAAATATGTGATAATTACAGCTGGTTCCAAATAAATTCTTGTGTGTTGTCACACTGAGGAAAATAATGTCAAAGTGTCATTCTTTACTGAATAAATTGCTCACTGGGAATGTTTCTCCTGCCTGTTCAACAAAACATACTTTTAACGAGTGCTTTGGCAGGAAATTTTCTTTGTGCTACTGTCAAAGATATTAGCTTTCATTGAACTTGATGAGAGTTTTGATGCCAAAGTATCAGTGGAAGTGGTAGCCTGTGCTTTGAATAACAGAACTTTCCAGGAAAGATGGTTCCATCCTGAAATTGACATTTGACAACTGGCTGAGTAATACGGCTTTGAGTCTTATATCCTCATGGCAGATAAATTTTATTATATTCTGAGTGAGAATAGAATGTCAGGATGCCTATTTTGGGAAGCACTGAAGATAAAAAAGGAGTCAGATAGTGTAATGGTAAATTTGTAACAAGGAGCTATGCTCTACTTTTAGGCTGTGCTGCTTCTCCTTACTCATGGACATAATTCTGTGTACTGGCTTTTGTCTGGGTTTCGTTTTGTCAAACAATTGCATAGACTTTTAAATGGCAACCAATCTATCCATGAGGTACAAAAAAGGCTAGCAAGGCTAAATTAGTTACGTTAGTGATTCATCTTTAGAGGTGTGTTTTCAACTAAGGAAGAGATGGCATCAAACAGTGGTCCAGTAGGAGAACCAGAAAATGAATGCAGTTGTCGTTAGTGTTTATGCTCAGGGTGCTCTTCTTCCTGCTGTAAAATTTGCAAATATGCCGTCCCAGCTCCAGTGCAGCAGTGCCCAGCTGGTGATCGGGGCTATGTGCACAACAAGGATGCAAGTTCTGGGCAGTTGTTATTGAATGATGTGTTTTAACATTAATGGGCTTAATTGCTCATATTTTGTGCTCAGTTCTTATCATGAAGCCTCACTGATCTTTTGCATTTCTGTCAGAGTTAAGTACGTGATACACATTTGAACAAAAGCTAAAAGATTTGAAGCAAAGTAGCTTGAATTTTCTAACTTTCCAATAAATATTTTAACAAAGTGTGCTTGATATGTGCAGATGAGGACTTTGAACAAAATATTTTTTACCTTTATGATTTCATTGCTCTAATTTGAATTAAAAAAGAACACCCAGACTGTGGTACTTGCTGTAGCTATCACATTTCACTGTTGGTGCCTGTGTTCGTAGTGGTTCACATGCTTTTCCTTATTGGCAAAGTGATGTTCTTGTTAATGAAAAATGTTTTAAGTAATGTTAATTTTTTTTTTAATGGGCTTTTTTAAATGCCTGTTTACACAGGTCATTGACTTAATGAGATATTTTCCTTCATTTCTGAGTCTTGTTTAAATCCTGAATGATTCTGTATTTCAATATAGATAATAACCACTACCATTACGCTACAGTAGCATGCCAATTCTTACCAGTCTCTTGAAGACTGAATTCCTTGTGCCCAGGTGTGCAGGACATACTTGCTTGGAGTTGTGCCTGATTTCCAGGAGTTACAGTTTCCCCCGGAGATACTGCAGGTCCTGCGGTTAACACGTACCTGCTGAAGACAGGAGAAAGACGGGAGCTCAGCTCCTGTTCCATCCACCACTGCCTTCCTTTCCCTTTCCTTTCCTTTCCTTTCCTTCCCTGTAATGGAGGGAGAGCACTTGTTCTCTTTGCACTGACTATCACAGTTGAGGTAGTAACTTTGAAATTGTCTAATGTGAAGAAGTCTTTGCATAAACTGTCTGGTGTAAATCAGGTAATCTGGTGTGATAGAGCGTGTAAAGCAATGTCAGTTGCTCAGAGCTTGCAAAGAAGACCTCAGCAGCTGCTGTGGGTTTGAGGTTAGGCAATGAAGTGTGCATCTTTTCGCTGTTCTCTCCTGATCCAGTACTTTAAGAGCCAAACAACTTCACTTGTAAGTAGATTTTATTGATGCTTCATAATCTTTAGGGATGTAGGGTCAGGAAGAGAGCCTATCTTTTGTGCATCTTGGAAACCTTGCTGCTACCCTGTTGTTCTGGATTTGTAAAGCTTAGAGGGTCTGGCCTGTCAGACTGCAAGATGTTAGGTACAATACACCTGGGCAGGAGTTTTGAGGAGAGCAGCAGTGTGGAAACAGGTCTTTGAATTGCTGTTGGGAGTCTAGTGTTGAAGGTTATTTTTAATAAGAACAGCAGGCTCATCTATTGTGACAAGTCCTGCCCCAAGAAGCACTCGGGAGATGACATGACCTGAGTCCTGCAGGGCTGGGCACCCTGCCCTCGCTGGGCAAAAATAGATGGCAGAATGCACACGGTAAGCGATTCACTTCTTCCTGCCAAAGTGCATGTTTGCATCCCTAGTGTAGTGTAGAAAACATGGCATGGGCTGATGCATCACCACAAGTGTTTCTTAGAGAGATTTTTTGGTCTTGTTTCCTTTATAAAGTTTTTCAGTGTTTCATGAGAATAGCTGGAGTTAATAATTGATTAGTTTTGTGTAATTATCTCTCATTTATATTGATGGGAGACGAAGGCACTCAATAGCTTTCAGAAATAGGTTGCTGTAATTTAGTCCTGTTTGCCCTTGTGCAGCATAAACAAGTGTACTAACACAGTAACACTTGTTATTATTACATATACTTGTAAATATGAGTGGAAATCTAGCAGTTTCCCTGAAGAACTCTGGAATAATGTCTATGACATCTTTTACCATAAAAGTATTAATTAGTTTTGGATCTAGTTATGCTTGCCTCTAAAGAAGGTCTCTCTATTCCAATCTCAGAAATTCTCAGTAGGAACTGACACATTTGGGAAGATGGTAATTATTTTGTGTACTTATCATACGATGGGAAAACAGATGTAGAAGTCTGGTTTTCCTCCCCTTTTTAATAAAAGAGGTAATTATAACAAGAAAAAAACCTACACATATTTTATTAATCTAAATGTATGCAATCTCTTTATTTGTTTAGTAGTTTGAACTCTGGAAAATTTAATAGAGATATTTTTGAAAGGTGTTTAAAACATACTGTATCTTTTTTTTTTTTTCCTGAGCTGTAGCAACTGACTAGTACTGAAGACAGCCTGAGGAGGGACTTTATTATGGCAATGAGCAAAAAAGTCATGGCTCTCATGTAACAAAATCTCTTCCAACAGAGGGCTCAATTCAGAGAAGCATCCAGCCTTAGGATATGATTGCTCAGTAGTGAGGGTGATCCGTGGCAATGGGGATCACTCATATATGGCACTGTGATCTACTGGGACACTTT
>VYZW01061038.1:100230-115432 GCA_013401315.1 Balaeniceps rex
TGTTCTATAACAACATAAAAAGTAGTCATTTAGTAGTTAAAATATTGCGTATGTTTGGGCCTCCACTAGTCAAAATCAATGATAAAGCTTCTAAGGCGCTAGCTGTAACATGCTTATAGAAGGAATGTGAAATATTGTGGTTTGTTTAGGAAATATAATGAATTTAATGGAAGAAATGCCACAACACACAACCAGTGAGCTTACGAACATAGGGTTCTTTCAGCAGAATGTTCAACTGTAATTACTTAAAAAACTATATATTTTTTTTTTTGTTGGAGTTTCAAAAACCCAATTTTGTTATGAAAGCTAGTTTCAATCTAAGCCTTTGCATTGTACAGAATAATGTAATTTATGTCAATAAAATTCTTGTGTTCTCAAAGTCGACAGTTAATTTTCATGTACTGATGCAGAGATACAGAGAAAGTATGCATCAAAGTTTATATGTAAACACTCTTTCTAAGCACATAATAAATGTTTATTAAAAGATATTCTTTGAGATATGTTCCTTATTTAAATCATGTGGTATTTACTTTGTTCAATTCTTAAGACATTTATGTGTCTATCTCCTAGAAATTACGAAGTAAGAAACTTAGTGAGTTTGATTGTGAATGCAAGCTGTTGTCTTCTGTCTTTGCTCCTCCAAGATTGTATTTTGACTTTGAGAATAGCCTTCCTAATGTCTGCAGCTGTTAGTTCCTTGGCACCTCTGTGGTACTTTTTAATATTGTTTAGCTTATTTTAAAATTAGAAGTGACTCTTTCTTCCTGTATTTTATTTGTTGGGCTATTTCTTTTACTGCTGGTACTTCTTGAGTGTTATTGTAAGTAGACAGGTAAGTGAGACTGATTTTGGTGATAGAGGAAGTTGTAATTAACACGTTTCTTTTTTATTGTTTTAGAAATGCTATGTACTTGTACGTATCAACTGTTCTTTGATTCATTGAGGATTTGACTTTCAAAAATTACTAAAGGCAGTTGTAGTTGTCATTTTTATGTGTGGGGCATGGATTGATTAATTTATGCCAAAAAAAAAAAAAAGCTTACTAGAGCTTCGCAAAGTAATCAGGGCGGGGGAGAACTATATATGACTTGGTCAAAAACTTCTTTTCTTATCTAGGCAAAAGTTGATTGAATCACTTGTGAAAAGAAGATGATTTAGTTCTTAATTTAAAAGCAAATTCACTTTTGCAGATGGTGTAAATGAAAGATCCTACTAAGAAAAATATGACAAACATGGAAGTGTTTTCATTAAGGTCAGACCTTTGCAAAATGGTCTGCTTTTACAGTACATGTTGGGGGGGGGGAAGTAGAGAACAAAGGCGAAAGAGCAACAGTTTTTAAGGATGATCTGTTGTTTCAGAACCTGAGTACTGATTCTGTCAATGCAGACAATTCCATACTTTTTCTTAGAAGCTAGAAAAATATTCCTTCATACATTCAGTTACGAAAGGAAGAGTTCATAAAAATCTTGTAAATAAAGTGCTACATACATGATATGTAATAGCAGTGCTGAGAATATTTGACTAGCGACAGCCTTTTCCTAGCAGTTGGAAGGGAGAATATGAGGTACATAGACAAAGAACAAAGGAAAAATGAGACGTGGAGAAAGATTAAGGAAGAAAAAGAAAACAGTCTAGCTTATCAGTTTTCTTTTCATGAGGAATAATCTAAAATTGAATAAAATTCTAGCTCAAAAATGAAATATTTTTGCATCACTCTAGCTCAGAGAAGAATACCCAACATTATTAGAAATTAATTCTGATATTATCTTTTGAAGGTCAAGTGAAATTGTGCTTCTTGGATATAGACTACAAGCTAGGCATGTTCTCTGTGCAATTAAAAGCAACATACTCCACTAAAGAGAATGAAAACTATTCAAATTAGCTTGGAGGGAAGAATCTGTGTCTTCATTTTATTACAACAGCACGTATTTCCAAGTGTAAAATGACATTAATCTCTAGTTTTATACTTCACTTAGTTCTGTAAAGATAGATTGTATGACTTGATTTTCAGGCTTTTTCTAATTATAGGCAGTGGTTCATACTTTTTTCCTTTTCATGTATTTATAAGAGCAATGTAATAACATTAATGAACACACAGTATAGGAATATGCAATTGGTAAACGAGATCAGTTATCTCTAACAAAAAATAGATTCCAATTAGCATGTTGTAATCTGTATTGCACTTAATTTCTCTAAATGAATCTGTGATTCCACTGGGTCTTGGGGTGTTTTTTGGTTTTTGTTTTTTTTCTTTTCTTTGTTACNAGGGTCTTAAATTCACCTCTCAGACCTGATTAAGAGCATCCTGTTTTTTTCAAAGGTGCTGAACTCCTGTGGCTCCCATAAAAGGGGCTCAGTAGTGCTCAGCACTTCTGCAAATAAGTTACCAGAAATGTAGGCATTTTTATTTTAGGTAGTTAAATATTGATTCAGAAGGCTCATGTTAAACCTTTTCATTTGGAAACATACTTTTTGACAGGCTCCTTAATTTCTGTATTGTGTGTTTTTGTAGTTTAAATGGACCACTGATGGGAATAGGTTATGCCAAGCTGTCGAGTGGGTGCGACTAGGGTACTGCTGGCTGATATGGTAAGATGCCGATTCTTTTCAGATTTGAGTGGTAAAAATCTAAGTCACTCTCCCACAACTTCAGCCTTTTCTTTAGTATATGCCATCATTGTAACATTTCAAGTATTTTAATTTCAAAATATTAATATAAGAACATTTTGTATTACACAGAAAAATGGTTGAATTATTGCAGCAAATATATAGGAAATGTTCCAGTTTGTAGAAAGGTTATTTGAAAAGAAATGAAATACAAAATTTATTTGTATTGGGTTTTTTTTCAAGGTTAAAAATAACTTTGAATCAGAACCTGTGTGAATAAAGGACATTTAAACTAGTTAGGTTCTTGTTGACATAACTGGGCTTCATACAGAGCTATTGAATTAAATGAGTCAGAGTATACAAAGGTATAGAATAATATCTCTAGTGCATCTACGTACACACATCCTGTTGTCTCGCCTTTCCTGCTTGTACCCTCAGCACCCCAGACCCCTGCCTGTGCTCTTGGTGAGCCTCCCTGCATGGTAGCTTTGCCCTTGCCCTTCAGTTCCAGCTGCTGTAATGCAGGATTTAAACGACATGGATGATCTTGTGCTGATCCAGCAGACCTGTGAGATATTCATGCAACTTGCAAACATCTAGCAAAGGGGCTGTACATGTTGTAAAGTCCAAAGTAGGATTTTAGTGTGATTTACATTGGTGCATAGACTTTGAGCAGAGGCTGATTTTTAACGTCAGTGTGAGAAATCTGGCTCTGTCACATGGAGAGAAATATTTCTATAACTCTTGGATCTTTCTCAGCTCAGACTGTGAGTCTTCTGAAATGAGAATTTCAAAACTAATGTTACTGTACTATTTGATATATGATAGTCTGTAGTTGAGAATAATTTCCTCTTCTCATTCATTCATCACTTAAAAAACCAAACCAAACAAACAAAATCCCGAACAAAACAAACCCCCACCAAAATTAATTTGAAGTTTATAATAAATGAAATGGGTAAGTGGAATAGTAGAACTGGGTTGTACAATTATTTTTAATAATATTCCGAAAACTCTGATATTAGAATTGTACCAAAATAAATTGTTAAAACAGTTGGCTGTATCCTAAATCTTTTTATTCTGGTTGATGTATTTTAATATAAATTAAATTGTGATATGTATTAATTTATATTGCAATTTAGTTGTCTATTACAATAGACAGTAATTTGTATTACAGTTGCTCTGATTGCTGATGTATTGAATTGATTTTTATTACTTGTTTCCCTGGAAAAAGTCCAAAAGATCTTATGGAACAAAATAAGAATAAGGGAGGTGTTGATTTTTAACTCTTCTGTTGTTTGTAGCTTCAGGGTTTTTCTTTTATCTGAGATGATGCACCTGTGTATAGCTAATCTGATTTCATGTTACTGCATATTAGTATTTTTGTCTTCTCTTTTTCTTTAAGAGGCATGTAAGTCCTTCTGTAACTTAATTTTCAATCCTGATTCCAAAGACCAACTTTAGCCTAAAGATAGAACCTAGGCATTTGAGAGATATTTTGGAAACTTTGTGGCAAATTATGTAAAAATAAATTCTAGGGTTCCTCTTTGCAGAGGGGAGGACTAGCAGTTGTGTCTGCTGTGACTATGGCAGTAAGTGGCCCTTCCAAGTGTCCAAAATGTATAATAATCTAGTTTGTAAAAAAAAAAAAACAAACCAAACCAAAACAAAACAAAAACAACAAAAAACAACAACAAAAAAACCCCAAACCAAACAAAAAACCAAAAACAACCAAAAAACCCCCTCCATCCAATATAAGTCCTAACTGGCAGTTCTTTTGGGACAGGCCAAGGTGTACCACTGATTTCAAGCATTTGTATGCTTGTGCCTCTTTAGCCAATTTTTTTTCTTCATGCTTAATGTGAAATATTCCATCCTTTTTTAGAAAGTTAAATTAACTTCTGGTATTGTATGAGCTGGGGCTCTGAACATCATGTGGGAACTCTTAAACAGAAAGACTTGGTCAGTACTATGAAGATACTTATGTCCTTGTGTTGTCTCTTTTGTTTAAAATGGTTTCATTTATAATTGAAATCACAGCACATCCCATTTTCAATTTTCTTAGCTGTGATTTTGTTCAGGGCTCAGTGCTGATAAAGGGTTAAGAGTCTAGAAATGGACCCAAAATGTTCAGTGGGTCTGCTGATCCCAGAGGAGGGAAAATGATCCTGGCATGACAAGTGTCTTTGAGATTCATTTTATCTAGCAGAAATTTCCCGCAATGTCAGTCCTAATAGTGGGGAGGTTTAGAAGGGTGTGTGGGGAGGAGAGGGAGGGAGGAACTTCTATGAGAAAAGGCCCTCTCTCCAAACTCCTGAGCAGCAGATGGGATGTTCTGAAAATACTTAGATTGTACCAATAAATAAAAACTAGCACATGGTCCAAAGAAACAATGTTTTTTGCTTATACAGTAAAAAAAAAAAACCAAAACAACAACAACAAAAACACCAAAAAAAACAACAACAAAAAAACCCCCAAAAACCCAAAACTGGTCTCAGAGTCACAGCTGCAATGGCACAGTGACTCATAGTCTGTAAAGTGTGGGATGCTCTCTTTATAAAATGGAGTGGAATTAAGTGCCGTTCAGATGGAAAATCTTCTCCAAGACCCACAACTGAGCTTTGAACAGAAATGTTTTGACTTGTCAACAAAAAGTAGCTTACTTCAGAAAAAGAAAGAAGCGGGGAGCAGGATAAAAAGGCATACAAGTGACAAGTGAAAATAAAGTGGGTCATGTGTCCATCCCCCCTCCCCCCCCAAATCTTTAGGTAAGAAATTGAGATTCCTGTTTTGGTGATTTGATTGCCTTCCTCCTCACCTCTCCAGATTAAAAAACAAAAAACAAACAAACAAAAAAAATCACTGTTATATGTATCTTAATGAAGTTCTCCCTAGGGGTGTTGTTCATGGAGAAATATTCTCATGCAAGCACATACACTAACTATATGTTAAAAAAAAAAAAAAAAAAGCTATTTTCTGTTCTTGGTTAGAGATGTTTTAAATAGACATTAAAATTATTAGAGTTTAACCTGGGCCTTATAGGTAGATGTTTTGCTTTAAGACTTTAGCACTTGGGAAAAAAGTAGTTTTAATTAGAGTTGCTACTGTTTGCCAGCAGTAGCATTGTTACTTTGATGGTCTTGGACTATAAAAAAAGTTTATAGAGAAGGAACATGCAGATTTTGGACTGATGTAATTGTAAAAAAAAAGACCTGCTGCTGAATGCGCAAATCCTTCTTTAAGTCACTCTTTACTAGTGCTTTAAATCCTTGTTACTTTATGCCTGCTTATTCTTATAAGTATAGCAGTTAGTTAATAATATCAATATATCATACTCGGCTGCTTGCCAAGCTTCTGTGTATGAAGTTCAAGCAACTTAACAGGACAGCTGCTCCCACTGGCGCAGGCGTAGCGGCCGGGGGGAACCCACGCACAGCACAGTCTGGAGCCCATGACTTCCATGGTGCAGCAGCGGTCCCTGGGGCAGTTTCACAAAACCAAGCTTCTCTTCCGAGGAGCAGACTGGGTGAAAGTAAATGGAGTCATGCATCTCTCTGTCTCTTGCTCTCTTTTTTTATGATTTAAAAAAAACCCACAACAAAGTAAGAGGCTAATTTCACCCGCAGCAGTGCAAGTAACACAGCACAGCTTCTGTTATGAGACTCGAAGTAATGGAGAGATTTAAAGGTCCAAAGAGGATCCCTGTATGGCTCCAGATTTACCCGGGATAGAGGAAACAAAGAAAGGCTTGCTGGAGACAGGCTGTGGAAGGCACTGGCTCTGTCCCTGAAATGCTTTTCCACTGTCAGTCTGTGGGAGGGTCTGCGAGGGCTAGAGATATGGGTCTTGTTGTGATGGACCCTTTGGTGGGCTGTATGTTGTGACGTTGGCTGTGCTATGCCGTATATGGTGAATGTTATCCTTAAATATTGGTGTAACGTAGTAATGTGTCTCTAGTATGGTGGACAACAAAGCTGTGTCAGTCTGGGCATCCTCTAACCCCTGCTTTCTGATCATCTATGTGAAGCGGAGTAGCCAGTATTTCTGATGTACTATTAGTTGTAGGTCCATGCACTTGAAGATGAGAACTGGGAGAAACCTTACATTCTCTGGTCCCACTTGCATTCAGATGAAAATATGAAGCTCAGGGCTCAACTGGAGCTTTATTTCCATTCCATTTATAATTAAGTACCAAACAAATAAAACCAAACCAAAACCAACTCCACCTGTATTTACAAAAAGAATTGCATTCATGTATCTACTATCAAATTACTTCCTTCACAGGGATACAAGTAGGCCTCCATTGCCATGTCCCTCTACTTGGGTTTTGTAGAAAGCTTCAGAACTCCCATATATAAGTTATCGCTGCTATGATCTGAAGCACTTAATAGTAGTGTAGTAACTTCAGAGGAAAATGAATGGTAGTGCTTAGTTCTTAAAACAAAAAATCTTGGTACTAAGGTAATCTGTGCCTGTGTATGAAGAACCTCGAGTGGATAGCAAAATTGTCAATGTTAAACATGTGAGACTATAAAAAAAAGGCATGCTTTGAAGTTCCTCAGGATAGTTTTGAAACCTTTCAAGAAATAATAGACCATATTAATTAAACCCCTTAATTGTAAATTAAATACGCAAGAGAGAGTCTTTTAGTATTTGGTATGATCTTCTATCTATTTAGAAAAAGACCATTTTTTAAGAAATCATTCTTCAAAAATGTTCTGCACTTGTGGACGTGTTTCTGTTTTACTCTGTGCCAAATGAAGGAAAGGAAAAATTTTGACAGATAAAGCACAAGTCATATGTCTGTGTACAAAGTAACATCCATAGCACCAATACCAGCTAAAGATAAGTTTTATGGGTAAAATATGTCTATACTCAAATAAAATCTAGTCAATAATGACACAGTCATGAAATTGCATAGGCATACAAAGCCTTTCTTACACAATGCATGTTTCTATACCTTTGCTGAAGATTCAAAGCTTTTTGTAGGTCCTGTTTTAGTAGGATAATTTTCATTCAGATGCTAGTAAAACTTAAAGGATCTCTGAACTACTTAAAAATAAGAACCAATGCTGTGTTATTTAGCAATCCAAACTAGCACAGAGGAAAAAATATAATATATATATTTTATATATTTTGAAATTCAGTGTTCAAAGCTGAAAGACTGCACAGATCTGAGCTTAAGGACTTCAACTGGACATTAATGTTGATTCTACACAGAATTTTTGACTGCTGTCATGGGTACAAATACGGTAGGTGTCTGTCTGGTCTGGTGCAACATGAAGCCCGCTACCAGCTGGCACGTAACTTTAGAATTTTAGTATTGCAGGAGCCTATCCTTGTAGCACTGGTGCAGCTACCATGGACATGTTTAAACTTTTCATGAGCTGATACACATAATAAAACAAAAAGTTACAAAACTAGATGCTATAAAACACAGAAAGAAGCACTCTTGTTTTCAATTTCTTAATACATATCTTGATAAAATATTTAGTAAGGTGAACTGTGTCACAGACAAGTACTGCGCGGGCATCTTGTTTTAATTCTGGTCTGTACTCACTAGCTCTGCAGGCTTGCATTTGATCTCTGAGCCAAGATAAAACCCACAATGAGAACCAAACAGTGCAAATAAACAGAAATGTCTGCTTTGGTAAAGGGTGTAAAACAAAAGAAGTATTCCGCTAGGTCCAACAGTATGTACCACCAGGCGCTGTTACTCGCATGGCCATTATTCTGAGACAGCGTCCTCAGACAGGGGTTCAAATTGTGGAAGCGGAGGAGACGTAGCTGCTGAACTCCAGGGGAAGTTGGGAGAGGCGGCATGCTGGTGCTAGGGAGGGGCATGGCTGCCTAGGGCGCCGCAGCTACCACTGTGCTGCAAATGCAGCTTTGCTTGTAGTCTGTTTTAGTAGTTACCGCAGTAGGTAAGGAAGAGCATAAAACTAATGGATTTTCATTGCCCTTTTCCAAGCGCAATTTTAACGTGCCTTACCCATCTCAGTCTTGGGTTTTTATGTGACGCTTCTGTAAAAATGTTGTTCTTAATTAATAATCCCAAAGAAACTGGTTGTTATGAGCAGTTTTATGAGTGGCTTGGAACTTAGTGCCCTGGTCAGGATGAGGTCTGTTAGAGGATTATTTCCTCAATAAGATGAGAGGCTGGGGAACATTGCTTTTTTAACAGTTTGTAACCTTTTTCATTTGATAAAGCTAGATCCTGGACACTACTAGATCATTTGTTCAGAATAATCTGTGGCTTCAGACTGGTTTCCATCATCTGAGGAAACATGAGAGACTGACTTCACAGTGTAGCCACCTTCTGGTCTCCCTACCTGAATGGGCAAGGGAACGCATTTCGGAGTACCGTCATTTAAATATTTAGTAGTGAGTTTACTGCTTACTACTCTTGATTTCAAAGTGGTTAGCCCCAGAAATAAGCACAGCTGTTGTATACTCAGGAGTAAGTGTTTTCAGGATGGCGCCTTAACACAGCACTTGTACAGGACTTGTATGGTATTAACAACTTTAGGTCCTGAACCTGCAAACACTTACGCGTTTCAGTAACCTTATTCTTGAGAACAGTCCAGTAGTACTCACGTGAATGCGATTATGGACACGAGTAAGTGCTCGCAAGATCACGGCATTAGTTTTCAAAGGGACCGTAAACTCTATGCACCATTGCAAAATTATATATACTGCAATGACCTGTGAAATTGTCACATATATGTGTAGCTACATGAAGTAAACTACACATTTGTAGTATCCCGTTCTGTGAATGTTCAAATGCATAAGTAGCTTTACTCATGAAAGTAAACCCAAGCAAATATATGAAATGATATGGGATTGCTTACAAGGGTAAAGTTGGTGATACATTTAAATGTTTGCAGGGTTGTCCTGCAGACTTTACTGTTAAAACATGTGGTTTTGTTCCACATGTTGAATCACAAATGCAGTGCTCTGGATTCACATGCCGTGAGAAAAATAAGCCAGTGAGTTTGCAGAGTGAATTAGTGACACAGACTCTACCAAAAACCTCTGAAGTTGCTGAAAAGATTTCTACTGACTGCAGTGGAGGTGAATCAGGCCCCATCTAGAAAAAACTAGTAATTTTAATTTTGGTTTTAGATTTTAAAAATTGTACATATATAAAATTTGTAAATGTTAAACCATGTCACCAGACCAGAAAAGACACAATGACATTATTATTCCCTGTCTCTTTGTTCCCTATCTTCTGTTGCATTTGGGTGAAATCCCCCAAAATTTTATTTATAAATGGTCACATGTTGTGTAGTGTTGATCTTTTCATTAGAAGTAATCAGCATTTCATGCTTCTGAGCTCTTATAGATAAGCAAAGTCAAGAAAAGGCAATATTTCTCTCTATGTGTTCTTTAGTATTTAGGGCGGATAATATAGAAGGCAATAAAAGCAAGTGATTTTTTTCTTATTAGGCATGGGAAAAAAAAAAAATCATTTCCTTAAACAGAGCGGCGTGGTAGATCTTGGTCATAATAGCCTGAAGTCATGAAAAGCCATGTTCGTAGCTGTGCAGAGATAACGACCAAGACAGTTAGTTCTCTTATAGAAGCAAAAGGTACAATTCCATAGAAGTAGCTCAGGTTTTTTTCTTGCCTTTTAAAAAGCATACTTGTTAGCTTGTGCCATTTATTAGAGTCCACAAGATGGATGATATGATGTCTATGTTTGGATGCAAACTAGACTTATGCTTCACAGAGCTACCTGAACTTAAAATATCAGTGCCTGAGAAGGGAGTAATTCATCCTACTGTTTAAGAAAGTTGTGTTAAAATATTACGCATGTAAATGTCACAGATGCTTTTTTGGACTATTATTGGAGAGTTACTTGGGGACTGGCATTATGCTTTGTAGTTGCTATGGAAACTTTTTAATACATGCAGTTTGGGAACAAGAAATTGGAAGTAATTTTTGCATTCTTAAATCCAGTTTCCTAGTAATAAGAGGGAAAATTGTGGATTATCAGATTGTGGATTACCAAAGCTTTCCACAAGATCCTAAGGTTATTAATCTCCAGAAACAGGGGAGGAAAAATTATACTAATAAACTTCTACAAAGAAATAGGAAGAAATTATATCTATTTTTTTCGTCATGTGGAGACTATCAGTTCAAAAAACAGTATTTTAATATGTTCTCAGGAAAATGAATGGCTGACCAAAAAGTGGGTTTTGTAGAAACACAAAACAAATTCTAAATTATTTTAAAAAATGGTGAGATAATTATCACTAAAATGTCAGCAACTAAATCGTATATGAAACACATTTTTTTAAAAGTATTTAATATATCTTCTTTATTCACTTGAAGTAATCTTGATATGAGTCAGGAAACACTTTTTAATATGATGGAGATTGTATACTCAATTAGAAGCCTGATCACAGGGTTCCTCTTTTTCTGTATTAGTGGATTTTAATGCAGTAACATACCTGGAAAGATTTAAAAAAATACTAAAACAGTTTTGAGAACAAAAACCACTTGAGATTGCTAATATTGTTTTTGAAGATTAAAAGGTAAAACAAAAACACTCAAGAGCAATAATGCTTTTAATTTGTTTGCAAAAAGATTTAAAAAGTGATGATCCCTTATATTTTCCAGAAAAAAAGCTTTTTAGAGTGTTTAATCAATTCATATATATTAGTTTTTATTGTTAATTCCTAGTGATGAAATATGAATAAACACGATTTGAATGAAAGTATTCTTTTTACTTTAATTTGAAAAATTATCTTCAATAATAATTGTTTTATTAATAAAATTATTGGTTTAGTGTTTATAGAGTTTGATATAAATTTGTCTTTTTTTTTTTCTGGTAAAGTAATTTAATTTGGGCATAAAAAGTCTAAATAGAAATTTTTTATAATGTTGCTGCTCTTCTCTTTGAAAAGAACAGCTCTCTTAAGAATGATAATTAGAATTTTTAAAAAGTGATATCAGAACTAAAACATTGACAAATGTAACCTGTATAGGTACAGAAAATTTTCTGAGATTGCTTCATTTTAATAAAATATTATTGTTTCAAACTAGTTATTTCAGATGTTCTTTTGAAATTTTTCTGTTGCTAGTTTAAATTTCATCTGGAGGCTTTATGTTTGAGGAGGTGGCTAATATTTTATAAAATTTCTGTTCAAATATATCATAGCATAAACATTTGAATTTAAATATTGATTAGATCTCTTCATTTTGCTTTCCTGTTTGTGAACTTGTCAATTAATTTCCACATGGACATGAAAAATAGGTTTTAGATAGAGATAATCCACTATAATCCCAAAACAGAAATCAGAGGACAAAATGGTCACAGCAATAAATTACTCTTTTATACATTCTTGTTACCTTGATTCCTCCAAAATTTTCCAAATCCCCTGCTTACGGTCACAGGAAATATGAACCTCACCAAAACCTTAAAATAAAGAGTTTGATAATAAGTAAAACAAAAGTGGTAGATTATTTTAAATAACATTAATTGTGATAATGACAGTTTATTCTTTGAATTTGCTAGTCATGTTTATAGTAGTGCATTTTTGACTATACCTCCATAACTTGGACATTCTCAGTTTTTGTTGATTAGGTAAAGCTTTAAAATATTTCAGAAAGTTCAAAGTTGGCTCCAGTCATTTCACATCAATCTATACGAAAACATGTGCTCTCATAGACAGATGGGCGCAGACCAACTTCTGTGAATGAAGTTTTACAGTTACATTTTTAACATGGGGGAGACTGAACTTCATGAACATGTTTTTGTGATGTCCCCCCCTCCCTCCTTACTTGAGTTAGTCTAGAGTTAGAAATAAAAGATCATCACTTTACGCAGGATGCACATTCTGTCTTCCGTACATGTATGATGACTGACACGTTTGTAAAAGAAATTATTTTGCACAAATTACCATCTGTTTAAGGAAGTCAATATCATACACACATCATGCTCTAATATTATATTCTAAGATGATCATAGAGATGCAAATATGGTTTTGGGGGGAGAAGATAAAAGGTTTAGGAACAGAAAGTTGGTATAGTAAATATAGGCACTTATACAGTCGCCTTAAATATGCACATTAGTGATGATAGTAGGACTCATGTTTAAAAGGATTGCAATATAATTTTTTGCTTAATATATTTGGCAGAGGGAATGTGTTGGTTTTAATGTTGTATAGATGCTTTATGGAAGAATAACTTGATTTCCAGTACATTTAAACTATCATCCAGAAAAATTATTGTTAGAATTAGAGGCATAAATGACAAGTTGGAATTTATGTTCAGTAGTATTACTGCGAGAGAAAAAAGGGTATAGTACAGTTAGAACATTTCACTGTGCACTTATTTAAGACGCATAGTGATCACACCAGTCGCAAAGTTTGGAAGTGATATTCTGCAAGTATTTTAACTTTAGCTTTGTCTGAATGTAATTATTCAAATATTATTAAAGCATGCACCAAACTGACTATGGCAGAGAATATTGCATTAGGAAGCATGTGAGTTGCAAGGATTCTGGCTGAAAAGAGTATTCAAAATCAATACGTTCTCAGCAGCAAGGTAAATTCAGCCAAGCTGACCTCTCTTTGCAGCTAATGTACACGCTAAGAATTATTACCGTTCACTCGGAGAAACATTTTAATGCAAACTGAAAATATTTGTTTTAGAGCAAACATGAAAAATTGAAGGACTTGCTTACCTATTTGATTAAATGCAAAAGTGAGACCACACATAGGATTTTGTTGTGCTGTGGTAGAACTTATTTTACCAGTCACTTTCATAACCTTTAAACAGCCTTAAATAGTACATATGAAAAACACATTCATAACAGATTCCCCATAGGGAATTTTCTTTGGTTTAAGAAAATTTTATTAAAGATTGGCATTGCAAATAACATTTTTCATAACTATATGTAGACCTGTTAAAATTTTTATTAAAACTGGAGTTCGGCCTGTTCTTTTTCATCATTCTATCAGATATTAAACTCCAGCAGCAGCTGTAGGAAATGGAGAAAGGGATTTTCAAAGGGATTTGAGTCTCCCTGTCTCTGTGCCTTTAGTGATCATATTATCATAACTATCACACATAACAAAGCTCTAAATCTGTAATTCAGATAAAGTAGTCAGGACTTTGAAATACAAAAATCCAAACATATGCTGTAACATTTTTTTTTTTTTCAGTGCTGGTTCCTTTAACACGGATTTTGTAAACTTGGAGAGGTATCCAACAGATCTTGTATACTAACACATACTAAATGACATTATTACTTAAACATTTGATGGAGATTTAATTAAAGGCATGTTCTATTATACCTATAGTAGTTCCATTAAGAATATACCAGATACTCTTCTACCAAATGATGATCAAACCACTAAAGGTTAATAAGAAATGATGTTAGAAGCTTTTTTTTGGACTGAATTATGTAAGCTAAACTGCTGTGGAGGCAATGCCCATCTTCTCAACAGTGTGTGAGTCCTGTTTCATGAGGGGACAGCTCAGCATAATGCCGTGTTGAAACGGTAAGTGTGAACACAATTCTCTGATGAACTTAAAAAGCTAAAGATGCAATGCAATAAAAGTTAAAGAGGCTAACTTTTAAAATAAAAGCAATGTAGTACAAAAGAAATGGTTTCCAAAGTATTTTAAGTACTTCTCTAAGCTTATTTACATTGAGAAGACAGTTTTGGTATTAAGTGCCTAGGGAAAAGAGTAGTTGTATTGTGAAGAGTTAGGAAAACTCTGAATCTCAATATCAAACCGGCTTGTAAATGAGCAGTTGTATATATATTTATTGTAACACTGCCTTCTGCTGGTCACACCTCATTTATGATGTAAGTGAAAGTGCTGGATAATAATGGGATGTTGTGTTTATCTGAAATTATTCTCAATCTAAGATATTTAGTGCTTAGGAAATATTTATATGGAGCTAGTGTACGTCTATCAAATATGTATACATCAATGATAAACTCATTGCCTCTATGCTATATGTTTACAGCTGTTAATTTGATATTTTCTTGACCTCAGCTGAGAGAAAATTTTTCATGTATATCATACCAGAGAGTTATCAAATCCTTTCACTTTGTTGTTAAATCGGTTCCTACTTTTGATATTCTGTAGCGTTAGAATTTCTGCTTGTTTCTGGTTTTTCAGTTGGAGGTCTTTCGGTGTCAGAGAGCATACACCAAGCGAGACATCTGCAGAAAAATTTCTGTTTCATAACAAATGTCTAAATGTAATGGAGGTTAGGAGACTGTTAGATCTATGTGTTTATGTATACATTTAAGCAAGTGTTTGCATAAGCTGCACTTTTTGTTAGTAAGTACTTTATTATTTCTCAGTTGGTCATTCAAAATACACACATATATTATGATAATTACTCCTTAGAGGAAAAATACAGGATTTTGAACATGGTTTCTGTTTTACTTTCTAACATGTAAACCATACGCTTTCTTTTAAAAAAAAATACTGCTGTAAGAAGTGTTTTCTGTTTGCTTAAGCATGCATGTCTGGTAAAAAGTGAAATGTGAATTTATATATATTTGACTGCATGTCTGTCAAGATTAAGGAAAATATTTATAGCTGTATACTAGCTTCATCATGATA